>BQNB010034573.1:0-51508 GCA_026074375.1 Tanacetum coccineum
TATCATTTAGGACCTAGGAAAATTAGATTTGCTTTTGTAGGGGTAAAATTTTAAAATTTGAATTTTTAAAGAACGGGATTTGAATCCCGTTCTCGTTTTTCGTGTTTTTAAGCTTGAATCACTTTCGTTTTTGGTCTAGTTTTCTTTGTTCTTATATTTTAGTCACTTAGGGTTAATTAAAAGTTAAAAATTTATTTTAGGATTAAAATTTGATAACTTAGGGTTTTAAGTCGCGTTTTTACGTTCCCGTTTACATTTTTAATTTCGTGATTGCTTTCATTTTTAGTTTAGCTTGCCTTTTAATTGCTTTTTCTTGTAGATTTAGAAAACCAAATCAAACTCTTGATTATTCAAGCATAAATTCCTAACCGATTCTCGATTTTCAAATTCGCGGCCTCGTTGGGACATAACGACCCGAGTCCGGTTTTAAACTTTATGGATAACGAAGCGAGAAACCGATACTTCCGGATATATATATTTTTATTTGTGAATTTAAACTTATTGCTTTTTGGATTTTAAAAGTGATTTGTTTATTTTCACCTATATTATATTATATATAGTATAAATTGCTACATCAAGCCCTCTAGGAGATTTTTCTTGCTTAAAAATCGACCAATATGGTCTTTAAAAATTAGTAGAAGAAAACCCTAGGTCTTATGCAATTTTTACGTGTAAATAACGCATGTTTACTTGCTTTAATTGTCGTTATTTGACTTGTTTACCGTAATTATTTGTGTAATTGATTCTTTATAAGGAACACATGCATGTTAATCATGAATAATATGTATTAATATGTTGATAAATGATTTATAATTAAGTGTTAATTATTTTACATGCAAATCCGATGATTTAAGTAGTTATATGCGTGCTTGTTTAAATTTTTTTGTTGGCTGATTGCATGACATGCGTTCACTAAAAAATTCGTAACTAAATAACCGTAATGAATTAGACGCTCAATTTTTTATGGTAGATCCACGACTCAGTAGGATACAACTTTTAGTTCACTGTTAAGGCTAGGAAAGATACCATCTTTGTCTAGGCGGGGCCTAAAGTCGAGTGAAAGTTCTGATCAGCTTTTTTTGCTATGTGATATATACTTTTATAAGACTTACGCAATGGTATTCCTCGATGTATGTGGTCCACTTGCCATAGTGAGTGGGAGTCTTATTTAGGTATATATATTGTCCCTGGTTGGCCTTTATTAGGTTGTCATCGGCTTATGATTTGCATGTATTCGTTAATTGTTAATTGGTTTGATAATTGTTATGTGTTTTAGTTGTTTATATTTGCTTCTATTTATAACTTGCTTGGAATTTATTAAATAATATCTTATGAAAAGGATAATTATTATGCGGGAAATGATCAACAAGAGTTATGAACCTCTAACACCTAATGTTACAAAGATTTTCAGTCTTATTATGAAAGAAGTTGCCCAATACATAGTTACACGGAATGGAGGATATTTATATCAAGCATCTGGCCCTTAGGGAGAGCAATGTGTGGTAAACATGAATTTGAAGACTTACTCTTGTAAGAAGTGGGACCTCATAGGAATGCAATCCAAGCATGCAATGTCATCTATGTGGAACATGGCAAGCAATAAGTTGGAACCTGGTATACCTAATTAATGGGTACATGAATGTTATTGGCTGTCTACTTGGGAAGAAATGTATATATTCAAGATAAATCCATGTAATCGACCCGGCATGTCTAAGAAATCACCAAACATGCCAAAGAAGTCACCAAGCCCAATCACACTAACACCACCATATTATTACCCTCCTACTGGTAGACCAAAAAGGAAGAAGAAGATGCATGCAACTGAATTGTATGATGGTATGGTGAAAAAGGGAAAGTTAAGTAGACCGTGGAAGACTATTACTTACAACAAGTGTACGGAAAAAGGTCATAATAACATTGTATTCGTATGTTTTCATTTATATTGTGCAGGAAACGGATATCCAAGAAAAGGACAAAAAACGAAGCCAAAAACGACAAAACTCGAGCACGGAATGGAAAAGCGTGAAAGTCAAAGTCAAAGTCAACATCAACAAAGTCAAAGCCAAAACCAAAGAAATGTTAAATGGGCCTACCCGTACTCATCTAATGGGTCGGGTCAACCCATTTAAACATTATGAAGACAAATGGCCTAATTCCCTTTTATATTTAAACCGGCCCAAAATAAATATATATGGCCCAAACAGACTTAGCAGCCATTAGCCCATATTATCCTTTAACCCTAACTATCATTAGTCCAAAAGGACTAACTTTGCAACAATAGCATACAAATGAAAGGGCTAAACTTGCCATGTCTCAAAACTGTTACACGCCACAAAGGACTTTCATTGCAATAACAATATACACCTTGAGGGACCAAATGTGCCAAACCCCTAAAGTTATACCTGTCTAACCCTAAACTAAATTTCCTGCCACAACACTATTCACCCTTCGTCCCCCCCACCTTGGCTACTGTTCCTAAAAACAAAAACATCACCATCCTAAACCCCACACTCACATGGCTAATTTGCCACCTTAGCAATCCTGGCTCACCCCATTGGCCAATAAAAAAAAGACAAGGAAATGAAGGGTTTTGATGACAAGGCTTGGAGAACACTCAATTTTGATGGCTAAGATTGATTTTGGCTTCTACTCACACAACAAACACAACAGTAGAAGCACTCTTAGAAGAAACACAAGAAGAAGCTCAAGACTAGAACTTTTAGTATAAATAGGCTAGTGTAGCTTATTTACTTTTTGGTCAAATTTTTGTTAAGTCCAATTTGTATTAACAAAGTTTGTCCATTTTTAATATATTGCACTTTAATTTACTGTCATTTAATTTCTGTCTTTTAAATACTTGCATTTTAATTTTTCAAGTTAATGAAATTTAAGTGTTTTCTTTAAATCATTGTCATTTAAATTACTTGTCTTTTAAATACTGTTTGATAAGCTCTTTTATAAGCTTTTAAGTCATTAAAAGCTTATACAAAAGATTGTTTACTTGTTTGTCTAAAAAATCAAGAAAATCACAAAAAAGGGGTCCACCCTCAAAATACCTCAGCATTTTGGATGATAAGCTAGCTTTGGAAGAGCTTATAGACCACACTAGCTTGTCTTTGACAAGCTAGAGCTTGTAGATTGCTTTTATTCACCCTGTTTTGAGCAAGGGTTTAGTAAGTTTTCATATTTTTCAAGTTTTTGCTTTTTACTGTTCATGTGCTTATTTTCTGCTTATTCTTGCTTAATCTTGCTTATTTATGTCATTTATTGCTTGTTTATCTTTGTTTAATGCTTAAATGTCCTTTGTTCAAGTTTTATGTTAATCTGTCCATATTTGCCCTTTAAATTGCTTATTGCTTATTTGCTTATTTAAGTACTTATTCCTGTGGTATTTGTGCTTATTTCTGCTTAACTTTGCTTGGTTAACATTTCTTTTCAAAACCTTTTTCTTAACTTACCCTTTATCAGCTTAAAATTTGATTTTAAAAAGTTAAAGGGGTGTTTGGGATAGTAGGGTAAAAAGGGTCAATTTGGCTTAAAAACCATTTGGGTCACTTGGCCACTTTTGGCAAGCTATCTTAAGCTATTATAAGCTGTCTTTAAAGATTTTTAAGTTTGTTTGTTTGTTTTTGAGCCTTGTCTAAAAGCTGTGTAAAAATGTGGTGACAGAACAGTTTTTAAAATAGCTTATTTGATTAGGACTTCAAAACCAGTTGTTAAGTAGTTTTAGTGTTGTTTTTAAGTGTCAATGCAGTAGTCCAAGTGTCTTTTATTTTACTTTTGGTTTGTCAAAAATCTGTCAAGTTTGGTTAAGAGTTTTTCAAGTTTAAAAACAGCCCTTTTCAATCTCATATTTAGGTTAGTAAAAATAGTTTTTAGAGTTTAATTTTAAGTAGATAAGCTTTTTAGTTGTCAAACTTAATCTGTTTTAACTCAGTTTTCATTTTGGAGCTTATTTCCTAGCTTAATTTGTAGCATGCACATAGCTGTTTTTCATTTTAAGAAAACCAAAAAGGATGCACTGAGTGAAAACAACCTATTTCACAAGCCTTTTTCCTAGCTTATTTGTTTTTTAAATCTTAATTTCTTTGTTGATTTTAGTAGCCCATAAGCCAGGCTTTACGCCCATATAAGCTGTTAGTTCATAAGGTTCCATATAGTGGCTTAAATTTAAGCTCAAAAGTAACCATATAGGCTGCCTTGTTAACAGTTTTAGCATTTAGCTTATTTACTTTTTTTTAGCTTGTGTTGCTTATTTCCCTAGATTATTTTGATCATGCTTGCTTATTAGGAGTAGTAGCTCATCTGTTTTTTTGCTTATCTTGTATTTTCCATAGCTTATTTGTGTTTTAAAAAGCAAACAGTTTAGTGCCTTTAGCCTTAGTGTAAAAGTTAAGTTCTGTCAGCTTATTTTCCCTTATTTTCCAGCTTATTTTTGAGATTCATAAAAAGTTGCCTTTTTTAAATTTGCTTGTTTTTGTATGTTTTATAAGTGTGTAAAAAAAGAAAAAAAAGTTTTTGCAAAAAGGGAGGCCAAGGATTCGAACCCTGGACTTCCCCTTTAACACACATACAGATTTAACAAACACACACTTAACCAACAGCACCAGTAGGGCTATCTGTTAGCCCTCCTCAACATTTTATTTATATACTAATTTAGCCCTTTTTAAGCCATAAGCCATTTTCAGCTTATAACAGCTTATTAAGATAAGCTGGTTTCTCACTTTTATTTTTCTTAGATTAAGCTCACCTCAAGGCACTTTTTTGTAATTTTTTAGAATTTTCCAAGATTGTTTACTGTTTTTATTCAATTTTTCTTTTTAAATCAGTTTTTAATTCATAAAAAATTATTAAAAAATCAAAAAAAATATAATTCTTTTTTTTAAAATTTTCTTTTATCAATTAGAACCTAGGAAAAATAAATTTTCATCCGTAAGGTTAAAATTTCATAATTTGGTTTTTTTTAAAGAACGGGTTTCGATCCCGTTCTAGTTTTTAGGTTTAAAATCATTGTTTGCTTTCGTTTGTAGGTTTACCTTATTCGTTTTTTCATTTTAATTGTAGAATTAGTAATCCAATCCAAAAATCTTAATCCATTTAATTCACGCGATCACAAACGTTCTTGATTTTCAATTCACACCTAGTTGGGAAACGACCCGGGGGATTTTAGATTTTTCTTTGGTCAAAAGCAACTTTTTGAGTCTTTCGGAATACGTATACTATAATTGAATTATAATTATTGATTAATCCTTCTTGATATTATATTTATATTTATTATATATTTATATATACCAAAAAGGCTTAAAGTCAGACCCCAAAGAACAAGGACAAAAGCGTTAGATTTACTAAGCCCGTCACATCCTCAGTAAAAACAATCACAAAAACAACCTCTACATCAAACCTAGTTACTAACAAACTTATGTTGTCTTCTACAGGAGTAAAACCGTCTACTTGTGCTAGCGGATCACAGCCTTCAGGCAATACAAAGAAAGATAAGATTCGACAAGCACCAAGTAGTACTAAGAAGAATGAAGTAGAAGCCCACCCTAGGAAAGTTAAATCTAGTTTGAAAAATAAAGATCGTGTTGCTGAATCTAAAGGAACTGCTCATGTGCAGCATTCCATGCTTAATGCGAATTCTGAACTAAAATGTGTTAAGTGTAATGGTTGCATTCTTTCTGCTAATCATGATTTGTGTGTTCTTGATTTTATCAATAATGTGAATGCTCGTAATAAATCTAAATCTGTTAAGAAAAATTTAAAGAAGAAAGTTTGGAAACCAACAGGAAAGGTGTTTACAAAAATTGGATACATCTGGAGACCTACTGGACGAACCTTTTAATTTGGATTACCACAACTACTGAAGTTCCCCTTAGGAAACCAATTACCCTAGAAAATGAAACACCTAAGCCTGTTGTAACATTGGTTTACTCAAGGAAACCTAGGAAATCTAAAACTAATGTTCCTGATAGCAAATCTAAGGTTCCCAAATCTGTATCTGCTAACAAAAAGGAACCCAGTCAATCTCGGGGATCCAAAGTTTCCAATGTTCCATCTTCCTCTCTTAATAAATGCAAGTTGTCCAAATTGTTCTCTGGTATTTGGACTCCGACTTCTCTAAGCATATGACCGGAGATCGCTCTCAGCTCACCAATTTTGTCAATAAGTTTTTGGGTACAGTTAAATTCAGAAATGATCACCTGGCAAAGATATTAGGTTATGGTGATTATCAAATTGGGAATGTTACGATATCAAAGGTTTACTACGTGGAAGGACTTGGACACAACTTATTCTCAGTTGGGTAATTTTGTGATTCGAACCTTGAAGTTGCTTTTCATCAACACACTTGCTTCATTCGTAATTTAGAAGGTGTTGATCTATTAACTGGATCTCGAGGCAACAATCTGCACACTCTGTCTCTTGGAGATATGATGGCGTCCTCTCCCATATGTCTTTTGTCCAAAGCCTCAAAGACTAAGGTTACCCAGGCTTGTAAGGCACGAGCGCTGATCACATCTGAACTTTGGTGCAATCAACCATTTAGCTAGACACGGTCTTGTTCGTGGTCTCCCTAAGATTAAATTTGAAAAGGACCATTTGTGTTCTGCTTGTGCAATGGGTAAAAGCAAGAAGAAACCCCACAAACCTAAATCTCAAGACACCAACAAGAAAACTCCTATCTTTACACATGGATCTTTGTGGACCAAAGCGTGTCCGCAAGTATTAATGGAAAGAAAGTACATCCACGTCATATGTCGATGATTAATTCTCGAGTTCACATGGGTTAAGATCATAAGGCAAAAGATGAAGCTCACCGGATTTTATAACATCAAGATTACTCAAGATGATCCAAGTGCGGCTTAAATGACTGTCGCGACCGAATCAGAACACATATAAGGAACTGAATTTGTTAAATTCAAACTTTGCGTAGAATAATATGAAAGGTTGGCAACTCACATGAACATCTGTTGCTCGCTCTCCACAGCAAAATGGTGTCGTTGAAAGACGAAATCGTACGCTAATTGAAGCTGCCCGCACAATGTTGATTTATGCAATAGCTTCGTTATTTTTATGGACAGAAGCAGTTGCTAACGCATGTTACACCAAAAATAGTTCCATCATACGCCTTCGTCACGGCAAAACACCATATGAGATTTTACATGACAAACCTCCCGACTTATCATTTTTCCATGTATTTGGTGCACTCTGCTATCCGACAAATGATAGTGAGAATTTAGGTAAGTTACAACCGAAGACTGATATTGGTATTTTCATTGGTTATGCACCCACAAAGAAAGCATTTCGAATTTACAACCGACGTACCAGACGAATCATTGAAACAATTCATGTAGACTTTGATGAGCTGACTGCAATGGCTTCTGAACACAGCAGTTCAGGACCCGCACTTCATGAAATGACTCCTGCAACAATTAGTTCATGACTCGTGCCAAACTCTCATCCTTCAACACCGTTTGTACCACCTTCAAGAACTGACTAGGATATTTTGTTTCAACCGATGTTTGATGAATTACTCACTCCTCTACCAAGTGTTGATTACCCAACCCCTGAATTCATTGCTCCAATTACTAAAGTAGTTGCTCCAGTACATGCTGTATCAACCGGTTCAACTTCTTCAACAACTGTTGACCAAGATGAACCATCACCAAGTAACTCTCAAACAACACCTAAAACTCAACCTCCCCTCATTCCTAATGATGTTGAAGAAGACAATCATGATATTGAAGTTGCACATATGGGTAATGATCTGTACTTTGGTATCCTAATTCCAGAAGTTCCTTCTGATCAATCTTCATCATTGGATTCTATTTATACAATTGTTCATCCCGATCATCAAATTTATGAACATAATAGAAAATGGACTAAGGATCATCCACTTGAAAATATAATCGGTGAACTTGCTAGACCAGTTTCCACAAGGTTGCAGTTACATGAGCAAGGTCTTTTTTGTTACTACGATGCTTTCCTCACTGTTGTTGAACCCAAGACGTATAAAGATGCTTTGAATCAATCCTGCTTGATCGAAGCAATGCAAGAAGAGCTCAATGAGTTCGAACGCCTTAAAGTATGGGAGCTCGTACCCTGACCAGACAAAGTTATGGTTATTACTTTGAAGTGGATCTACAAAGTGAAGCTAGACGAACTGGGAGGTATTCTAAAGAACAAGGCTCGATTAGTGGCTCGTAGTTACCGTCAAAAAGAGGGAATTGATTTTGAAGAGTCTTTTGCTCCGGTTGCAATATTATAGGCTATAAGGATTTTTCTCGCGTTTGCCGCTCACATGAACATGGTCGTCTACCAAATGGATGTCAAGACTGCGTTTTTTGAATGGTAATTTACGGGAAGAGGTTTATGTTAGTCAGCCGAACGGTTTTGTGGATCCAGATAACCCCAATCACGTGTACAAGCTAAAGAAAGCTCTTTATGGGTTGAAACAAGCTCCACGCGCGTGGTTTAACATGTTGTCTTCGTTCCTGATATCCCAAGACTTCTCTAAAGGCTTAGTGGATCCTACTTTGTTCATTCGTAAAAAAGGCAAAGAATTACTTCTAGTACAAGTATATGTCGATGATATTATCTTTGCTGCATCTACACCTGAACTTTGTGACATATTTGCTAAAATCATGTGATCAAAATTTAAGATATCAATGATGGGCAAAATCTCATTTTTCTTAGCACTACAGATTTTTCAAATCCCAGAGGCATCTTTATTAACCAGTCAAAATATGCCCTTGAATGTTTAAAGAAATACGGTTTTGACTCTTGTAACCCAGTGGATACTCCCATGGTGGAGAAATCCAAACTGGATGAGATATAAGAAGGAAAGATGGTTAATCATCACACCATCGTGGTATGGATGGCCACCATCCTTTATCTTATGACAGTAGGACTGACCTACATTTTCTAAATACGCATGTGTGCCCTGGTATTCAGCTCGGCTACAGTAAATCACTTACATGCAGTTAAAAGGATCTTTCGGTATCTCAGAGGAACCGTCAATCGGGGTCTATGGTATCCGAAGGATTCTTCAATTGCACTAACAGCTTTTGCAGATGCTGATCATGCTAGTTGTCAAGATACACGCCGTTGCACATCTGGTAGTAAACAGTTCTGGGAGATAAACTGTTTAGCTGGTCATCAAAAAAGCAGAAAGCGCTGCGATATCCAGTAAGGAAGTCTGATATATGTTGCTATGTCGGGTTGTTGTCTCTGCTTTCTTTGTGCTCAAATTCTTTGGATGAGATCACAGCTTACCGACTATGGCCTTGGATTCAATAAAATTTCAATGTACTGTGATAACAAAAGCGCTATTGCCTTATGCTGCAACAACGTTCAACATTCCAGATCATGAATATAGGACATCTGATTTCACTTTTTCAAGGAGTATGTTGAGAATGGTATGATTCGAACTTTTTTCTTTTTCAACACGGAGAGTATCAAACTAGCGGACATCTTCACTCTAAACCCCTATGAGAGAAAGAATTTAATTTTTATAACAAGCTTAGGATGCGGAAGTTTTACGCCGGAGACTCTGAAACAATTGGCAGATGGTATAAGTTGTATGAATGGTGGTAGGTCCTATTCAATTATCCTGTATTATGTAATTTTTATTAAAACCATAACTATAAACCTAAAAAAGATTTTTATTCATTTCTTTAAATTTTTTATAAAGCAAATTACATAAAATAGAAAATTCATAAAACCTAAGTAAATTACAATGAGATAAATTTTAAAAGTGGTTTAATAATGCATTGTCTTCTGATGAAAATCGATAACATTTACGGTCTTAGAAATGTCATTCAATAATGATACGAGGCTGTAAATGAAGTTCGAGCAGAAGTTCCAATTGTTTTTTAAAACATGCCAAATGGCTTGCTATTATCTCAGATAGCAACTCGGTCTTCATCTTAAAGGCAAGTATTTCAAAAAGAAAACTTGTCCTCATAACGGGAATTTATTCTCGGACATGGTCTACTGTATGACCATGCAAAGGCTTGTGATTACTTTGCATCACAACCCGTGCTTCTAATATTTCCATAAGTATACATGTCAGTGCACTTATGTGTGTCAATAAGAGAAATCTTATTTGCTATGGTGTTTGTTTTTCATGAATAAAAACATTGCTTCATCAGAAAAAGTTTTTTTTTCATGGTCATTTGAACTTCTCAAACTAATGATACAACTTCTTTAACTTGAAAAGGAGAGTTCATTGTTTGAGGGGGAGAGAATGTCAAAAATCTTCTTCAGAAAATCATTTGATAAAAAGGGAAAATGTTTTTAAACAATAACGGAATATCATTTTGTAAGAAAAGTTAATTAAATTTATCTTTTGTGTGCCTTACATGTTAATTGTTTATGCCTTGAGTGAGAAAATGTGCAAGATTAAGTTGTTAGGTATAGTAGTTAAAACCATAGGGACTAAAAGTGCCATTGTAATAACTTTGATATGCCTAAAACAACTTATATCAAAAATTGATAAGATCTTAAACATTAGGGGGTAGAAGTAACAAAAACCAAAAATGATTAATATCACCCCCACCCATCTACCTATTTCACACACACAAACATACACTAATTTTTTTACTCTCACCCTCACTCGATCGTCACCATCTTCATCTCGATTTCTAGACATTTTCGTGCAAAAGGTATAATTAAAATAGTGTTCTTGGCATCCTTATGAATTCATATCTCAAAGGAATTGTGTTTTTACAAAGTCTTGATTTCAAAAAACCCTAATATCCACAATTAGGGTTCTGAAATACAACTAAGTAAAAACAAATTGATAGAGGGTTTTGTTCCTCTAAGGTATGATAAAAAAGACTCGTTCATATTCAGTTTAATGTGGATAACCATATGTGTACTGAGATTCATGTAATTTTTTCGTGACGAGTTGTGCGTGTATGGGTGTTTGGTTAAAAAGGATTGTGGGTTTTGTGCTTAATAAATGCTAAATGTCCTATTCAATCTGCGTAAGCTTTGAAATCCATATATGTTGTGTTTGATTGATTGGGCAATTCATGAATTCGTGTGAAATATGATGCTCGTTTGAAAAAGGATTGTTGAATCTGTGTTTAGATGTTGATTAACTGCTCTTGTTGATTCCATGTGACCAAATGTGCGAATAATGAAAGGGAAAGATTTCTGAAAACTCGAATTAAAACTCAAAAATTTGTGAATTACTCGAATTTTCAAGTCTTGTTATCCATGAATTTGCAATTCTTGTTGTCCACGAATTTGCAATTTTAGTTGACCACGAATTGGCAGATAGTTGTTATACCCGAATTCGCAGGAACTCTTTAGCATCCAAATTCGCAGATTGTCTCTTGTGTCCGAATTCGCAATCATCCTTTAGCATACGAATTTGCAATTTGATATAGGACTCGAATTAGCAATGTTCCATTTGACCACGAATTCGCAGTATTCTTTAGACCACGAATTCGCAGATCTACTTAAGACCACGAATTTGCAACAACCTTTAGTGTCCGAATTCGCAGTTTTCACTTTAAAACCAGATTAAATCATACTTCATGGATTCAAAAAGGCTAATTATCATAAACACATAGATTCTAACCAAAAGGTGACTTCAAACTTGTGTTAGGAAGCAAATTTAAAATTGATTATCTTTGAAATCTAATCAAGTTAAAATTGGATTACTTCAACTAAGCCAATTTAAGTTCACTATCAACGGTTATCTTTCTAAACGTGTTACAAGCATTAAGTGCCAATTCAGGGTCTTTAGATATAGTGTCTGTATAAACTTGTTTATATATAAACTGTGTCGACTCTTTCTTAGCAGAATCATGAGTATCACTAAAGAACAACAACAAGCTTTGGACGATGCTCTTGTTCCAAGAGAACAACGTCTCACGATTGGCAGTTGCAACTACAGATTGAGCACTACATTCAAGCCCAAGGAACCCACATTTCAAGTTGCTTTAGATGTTCTCTCACTCACTCCTTTTTATCCAGCCTTCTTGATTACTGCAAGTGTACCTGCCATCTACATGCAGGAATTCTGGGCTACAGTCACCTATCAAAAACATCACATCAGATTCAAGATGAACAAGAAAAGTTATTCCTTTGATATGGAAACTTTCAGATCTATGCTTATGATTTGTCCAAAACCTCCTGGACTGAAGGTTTGGAAGATCTCCCTTTGAAGAGGAAAATACTAACTATCTTAGAGAACTTGGATTACTCTAGGCAAACCATCAAATTACTCTATGATGTCAAAGTTTGATACGTTACCCTTTCAACCTTGGAGAAACTTTGGGAACCTTCATCAAAAAGTGTCTTAGGGTAAAGTAAACCGGAATTGGACACACTTCACTTTCTAGGTCAGATACTTTGAGGGATCAGTATCATCAGAAGAAATATGGTACTTGTCTACCTTCTATGGGAAGACCTAGTTTTTTAGATCGAAAACAAGGAGTCAAGAAAGAACAAATACATGTTTTACCCAAGATTCACAAAAGTTATCATCAATTACTTCATGTCACAAGACCAATCCATTCCAAGAAGAAACAAGGTTGACTGGCACATGGCTAATGATGATCCTATTCTCACAACTATGAGATTCATTCCTCAGCATGAAGTTGTTCAACGATACGGTGCCATTCTTCCAGACTATCTAACCAATCCAGCAATGAAAGCGTCAGAAGCTTACAAGACTTATCATGACCTCGCTACTGGAAAGGTGCAACCCAAACCAAAATATGTACGTCGATCTTCCAGGTCAAAGACTGAACAAGAACCCAAGCCTTCTCCTGGTAAAAGAGTCAAAGCAACGGCTAAGGTAGCAAAGTCTGGAAAGAAGAAGCAACCAGCTCTTGGATTGGAAACTCTCTCAGAAGTAGCATTGACTGAGGCTGAACAATTGAAGCTTGCCACTAAACGAAGCTTAATTCAAACCCACAGCTCACACGCTAGCGGTTCAGGTGCACATGAAGGAACTGGTGTTATACCAGGGGTTCCCGATGTACCTACATACCGTTCTGATGATGAAGAAATACCTTGGAAGTCTAGTGATGAAGAAGATGATGATGATGAAGCTAACATAGGTAAAGACGAAGATGCTAATGATCAAGATGATGATGATAATACTGATCATGATGATGACAGTGAGCGGACTAATTCAGATAATGATGGTGATGAATTTGTTCATCCAAAGTTCACAACTCATGATGATGAAGCAAGGCAAGAAGCAGAAGTAAACGAAGAAGATAGCTTTGATCCTAGGGTTCGTACACCTTCTCGTGCTGAATCAACAGATGATGAAGACAATGATGATGAAACTCAAGGTGCGAATGTTGAAGGAGAAGAGATGGATGAAGACGCAACAAATATAGAAGGCGAAGGCACTGAATTATACAGGGACGTGAACGTCAATCTAGAAGGACGAGATGCTGAAATAACAGATGCTCACCAGACTATTGCTCAAACTACTCAAGTAATAGAAGACACTCATGTGATCATTACTCCAGTCAATCCTGAAGGTCAACAACAGAGTTCTTCTGTGTCATCTGGCTTTGTTTCAAACATGCTCAACCCCAATCCAGATTCAGGTATTGACTCAATCTTTAATGTTAATACTGAGGCAACATCACTGGTAGACGTTCCGGTTACTACTCTTGCTGAGCCACCTATTTTGTCTGCAATAACTCTTCCTCCTCCACCCACTCCTTTCATCTCAAACCTGCAACAAACACCAGTTCCCTCACCAGCAATCTTTCTAAGTTCCTCACTCCAAGATCTTCCCAACTTTGGCTCTTTATTCGGGTTTGACCATAGACTAAAAACTTTGGAAACCGAATTCTCTGAGTACAAGCAAACGAACCAATTTGCTGAAACAGTTTCTTCTATTCCCGGCATTGTTGATGCATACCTTGCAAACAAGATGAATGAAGCCGTCAAAACAGCTGTTCAATTGCAATCAGACAGACTCAGAGATGAAGCTCAAGCCGAAAACGAAGACTTTCTCACTAAACTTGATGACAACATAAAGAAAATAATCAAGGACCAAGTCAAAGAACAAGTTAAGGCACAAGTCTCCAAGATGTTGCCAAGAATTGAGAAGATGGTAAACGAACAACTCGAAGCTGAGGTTATGACTCGTTCATCCAATGAATCCAAGACATCTCATGCCGTAGCCGCCAACCTTTCTGAACTGGAACTGAAGAAGATTCTCATTGATAAGATGGAGAGAAATAAGTCAATCCACAGATCAAATGAACAAACGAATCTTTACAACGCATTGGTTGAAGCTTACGAAAGTGACAAACTTATACTTGAAACATATGGTGAAACGGTCACATTTAAAAGACGTCGAGAGGATGAGGATAAAGACGAAGAACCCTCTGCTGGATCAAACCGAGGGTCAAAGAGAAGAAGAGCTGGCAAGGAACCCAAGTCAACTAGTGCTCCAAAAGAAAAAACGACCAAGCCATCTGGCAAGTCAAAATGAAGGGTCCAAATCTAGTCTGCTGGCCAGTCTCCTCATGCAAAGGAGCCAACGCACACGACATAAGATGTGGAAGAACCCACACATCAGGAGTTTAAAACATGAGTTACTAAAGATCAACCTGAGACCTCTCACTTTCCTGATTGGTTTTAGAAACCGGATAAACTTCCTTTTCCCAATCGTGATTGGAATAAGACTTTACCAGCGGCTCATGGGTCAACTCAACCTTGGTTAAGCATATTGGCTCGGAAAGAAGATCCTCGTGAATTGTTTGATGAGCTGATGGATACTCCACTTGATTTCTCAGCATTTGTGATGAATAGGCTCAATGTTGATTCTATGACCCCTAAACTACTTGCCGGTCTAACATTCGAGCTCATGAAAGGCACATGCAAAAGTCTGGTCGAACTTGAATATTTCCTTGAAGAAGTCTACAAAGCAACAACTGAACAATTGGACTGGATCAACCCTGAAGGCCAGCAATATCCTTATGATCTGCGAAAGCCACTACCATTGATCCCAAATTCTCGAGGTCGTCGAGTCATACCTTTTGATCACTTCATCAACAACGACCTTGAGTATCTAAGTAGTGGTGTTTCAAGCCAAAAATATGCAACTTCAGTCACAAAGACCAAGGCAGCAGATTATAGGCACATCAAATGGATTAAAGATTTGGTTCCTAACAAAATGTGGAGTCCAGTGCTGGTTGACTATGAAAAGCATACACTCTGGGGTATATCACATTGGGGGCGAAAAAGATAACAATTCTATGGATTTACGGTTAACAGAGAATCTGCTTGCGATGTCTACTCCAAACACAGAATCATTGCAGTCACCAAGCTAGAAATTGTTAAATGGCAGAATTACAAGCATCTGGATTGGATCACCGTTTGTAGAGATGATGACAAGCTATACAACTTCAAAGAAGGTGATCTTAAAAGACTTCGGATTCAAGACATCAAAGATATGCTGCTTCTTCTTGCTCAAGGCAAGTTGACGAATCTTACTGTTGAAGAACGCCTAGCTTTTAATGTCTCTTTAAGAATGTTTACAAGAAGCATTGTCATTCAAAGGCGTGTGGAAGATCTTCAATTAGATGTCAAAAGTTACCAAAAGAAGCTCAACCTCACAAAGCCGGATACGTACAGATCTGATCTTAAACGAAGAGAAGCTTATTCAGCATACTCTACTCCTAGAGGATTCATTTATCAGAACAAAGACAAGAAGAACAGATTGATGCGTATTGATGAACTACATAAGTTTAGCGATGGCACACTCGATGATGTTCGGACTGCTCTTAATGATCATCTTAAGAGAATTCAGATGCAGTATCTGCTACAGACCATCTGGAGACAATGTGACAAAGAAAATGCAAGAGCAATGATCCAGGCAATTGAGAAAAAGCTAAAGACAAGGAGGATTATGCAGAGTTTAGAGAAATTTGTTGGTGGGAGACCATACGAGGGTGACTTTCGGTTGCTACAAAGGCACCATTTGGATTTTATCTTCTTGACTGTCCTCATCATAAAGGTCAACCTCATGCAATATATAAACTTGTGAATTTGTATAGATGCAGTGTAGACTTTATGGTGATATTAAGGAGTGCTCGAGTATAAAATTTTCAAGAATTTCTCAGAAAATTCAAAAAAATTCAAATTATTGTACTCATCGCTATCTTGTATACCCTTTATAGATAGTTTGTAACATGTTGTCCCCGAACATTTAATCAATTGATATCCAAAATATCAAGGGATTAACATGTTGGGGATAAAGGGGAGAAAATGTGATTAAACTGAACCTAATGTATTGAAATGTGATCAATATATAAATGGCTTAATGTCAGGGGGTAGGGGGGTCGGGGGGGGGGGAGTATGACACTCTAAACTTAATTGTACTATGATTACCGGTCGCACATGTTAAGGGGAGGGACTTTTAGTGATGATGAAAAAAACTTTTCAGAGTTAAATTTTTTGATATTTATATCAAACAACTTTGTAGAATTTTTCCAATGATTTTGGTTTTTTGATTGGAGAGGGAATTACCCAAAAGACCGTCCATGTTCTTTTAAATTTATAGAGCTATATGGTGGTGTGGCATAGGGATTCAAATCCCTGATCCAGCTAGAACCGAATGGGGATCTACCCGGGATAGCACTTAGTTAGTGTTAGAATTCCGTAGGTATGTTACAAAAGGTGAAAAAGTGAGAATCGGGAATAATGCTACGAATGAGATGGAGCTAACACTAGAATCAACCCAACAAGGTGTTAGTTATGATAGTGCGGTAAGCAGTGATAAGGGATTGAAGAATGAAAAAAGAAATGTAAGGATAAAGGCGTGAAAAGAAAGAAGCCCTCTATACTCTTACAGCAGAAATCGGTCGTCAATATATAATTCTGTCGGAAAACACTAAGATGTTGTCCGACATTGAAGACAGTCATGGACCCAGTGACGCTATGCAACCCTCCCTAGCCACTCACTCAGTCTCTCAAAAGACTCTTGTTTCATTGCTCCGGGTGATTACACACATTTCTTCGATCTTTCTCATTAACGATGTTGATGTATTGAAAAGGTGGCAGTCCACTCCAGCCTCCGATCACTAAAACAAAAGTGCACTATTAAGTCTAGAGCCAAAAGAGATCATCCATAAATCTCATTAGGACACTTATCAAATTATGCTTGCTTAGTCACACAATGTGAATAACAAGATAGTCTTTTGAGTCCTATGCATTTTCCTTGTGTTTTTTTGCAGATACTTCCGAGTGATTTTATTACAGTATTTATGGAAATCCTTCTTGAGCCATCGTCAAACAAGCTCATGGTAGGTAACGTATGTGATTCTATTTGATAATAAACTTGTGACAATGGAAAGAAAATGATGGTGCGATTCTATAGAATCAAAAACTTGTTCCAGGTTATGATAATTGATCGATTGATGATGAATTAAGACAATGATTAACAGCTCTTGATGTGTCTCAAAACCTATTTTATATCAAGTGACACGTCAATTGATTTTCAAATCAATTTTTTATTTCAATCGGTGAGATAGTAACTTGTTGGTTTACTCTTATCGTGCTGTCTGCTTTGAGACGTTCCAATAATGAGAACGTGTTGAGTTTGATGAATTTGATACACATGTGTTAGAAAGACTTGATACATTAGATGGAAATCTGTCAAGGTTGATTTCTTCTTAATTGAATTCTCCTGATCACAGATGATCCGCCCGAGATTCGTAAGTTTCTCCAACCAATCACCCGGCGCGAATGACAAGCTTTATTCGTTCCTCCTCACTTTATTGCTAACTTTTTAATGCCAGGATACTTAATATAGAGGTAAAGGTACCTATTTCAGTGATTACAAGATTCATAACCACAGGCTCATACACCGAAACGACAACCATAAGACATCATGAAAATGCTTACGTACATCGTTTCAAGACTTCCAGCCTACTCTGATTACCGGACGTTCTTTCTTAAGTAACGAATTATTAAAGACAATAGAATTTCAAAGAAGATTTCCGTTCACTTGATACGAACGTCTTTCTTGAAGTACGATGTGTTAAAATATTGTTTGTGAATTTTAATGTATGATGCAACATTAAAGCTTTTTAGTCACAAATCAAGGAAAGGTATGATCCATGTCAGACCAAAAGTCACAGTTACAAGATGGCAAAGTTTAAAGGGGTAAGGGCGAATTGAGATTATGCTGGTTCATGATCTCAAGGTTTTGATCAAAGATTCACATTTCAAGACAAGCTGAGGAACAAGCTCAAGAACCTAAAGTCTCATGATCACTACATAAATGATGGTTTATTAATCGTGTTGACTAGCAGGTGACCTAGATAATTCAACAAATAACTTTCTGATTCCATTGGATAGTTGGACAAGTGGACTACTAGTGTATAGATTACCATTAAGCGGTAAGTGGGTAAAGTCTCTATGAGCTAGGGTTTAACAAGATCACCATTGCTTTAATCCCTAAGATAGATTATAATCAGCAAATAAGGATGCTTTATGCGGATGCTTTAATTGTGACAGAATTATTGTGTCTAGGTCTTAGGAAGAAGTAACGCCTAAGTCTTAAGAATGATATGCCACCTCGAGAGAAGAAATCATTGCACTTAATAAACATACCAACGTTCTTATCAGATTAATAATGGTTAATACAGTTTTCTTATATAAGGTTCGACCGCTCTTTTATCTTTTGTTAATTAGCTTGCGTGGGTAACAATGTCTTGAATTGATTGTAGTCACCACCAAAACCGTGCCAGTCTCTCAGGCTGAAAACTCCTTTTTATTAGATTTAGGATTTAGTCTGACATAGGTTTAACATAGGTTTAGAATAGAATAGAATTAACATAGATTAGACAACCAAGATATTAATAAATTGATATATTTAACATCGCTTCAAGTGTTCGACACCCTACTTACCACGAAACTACTACCGATCGGGTACACTGCCCGTTAAAGTGTTGTTTTTGGTTTAGTCGGCAAAATATAAATTTAAAACTTGAATCATAAAAATATACACCACACAATGACACGTCAATCATATGTTTGAATGCTATGTGATCATGTTTTGTTGTGTTTTTAACCTCATCTTAATTACATACAAGTGTATTTTGCATAAAATAAGTGTAAGAAGGAATTATTTGGTTAATAAGAACCACATCAAACATGCAAAACATATAATTTAGAATTAATTCACATTTTATGTTTTCATGTTTGTTTGTTTGAGTCATATATTTGTACTAACCATTTTCGTGGTTTATGCAGTAATTTTTCTAAAAAATAATTAATAGAAAAATTTTGCTTAAATTTTTCCAGAAAACGAACATGTAAATCATGTCATGTCCTCCTGACGGCGTCAGGATTAACACCTGATGGCGTCAGGCCTGCAGAAAAAGAAAAATCGCGTTTTTTGAATTTTTTTTTTTTTATTTTAATTTATTTTTGTTAAATTTCTAGAATTTTTAATTTTCTAAAATTTTACAGAAAGTCACAATTACATTAGCACAAATATTCTATCTTTATTATTTATTAGGATTTAGATTATGATTATAATGGGTTATATATTATTTACCGTCAATTTTATGTAGGTATAGTTGTTTTTGTCTTTGATTTTCAGGTTATATTGGAAAAGGAGAGTCTGAGAGCACTTAAGATTTCCACTTGGACGCTTTTTGGATGAGGATTTAGCTGGTTTATCTTGTTTTTTCTTCGACATTGAGCAAACCATAGGAGTATTAGTTTCCTTTGCTTTTTATTTATTCTTACCTTTCTTTTTTTTTCGGGTACTTTTAGAACATTGAGGACAATGTTCAATTTAAGTGTAGGGGGAGTAATGAAAGCCTTAGACGTTATTTGTTCATTTGCATTTGCTTTGTCCTTAAAAAGATGTGTAATATACCGAAACATAGTTTAAGACGGTAACTTTGGCCTAAAATTTAAAAACATTTATAGCATATATTGGTGAAACTATAGTTTTAGAAGCGTCTCATGGATAGGATTTATTTTGCTAGCACAAAGACCCTACCACTCAAAATATTACCACCTCAAAAATGTAAGGTTAACCCCTAGATCTTTAGAAATATAAAAGCATTCATCCTTAATGCTTGTGAGTGTACTGGTAGTATATTAGATTCTAGAACTTATTTTAGTGATGCATCCTGAGACTACTAATAAGATCGCATTCGTGTGATTAGGATTTACTAAGTGATAAGAGGCATTAAGATAACTGATGTGTCGTTGTGTGGTGTATATTTTTATGATTCAAATTTTAAATTTATATTTTGCTGACTTAACCAAAAACAACACTTTAACGGGCAGTATACAATGGTAGATTCGTGGTAAGTAGGGTGTCGAACACTTGAAGCGAGGTTAAATCTCTCAATTTATTTATATTTTGGTTATCTAATCTAAGTTAATTCTAATCTAAGTCAAACCTATGTTAATCCTATGTTAGTTCTAATCCTAATTCTAATAGGTAAAAGGGGGGTTTCAGCTTGAGAGACTAGCACGGGTTTGGTTGGTGACTACAATCAATTCAAGACACTTTAACCCACGCAAGCAAATTAACAGAAGATAAAAGAGCGATCAAGCCTTATGATAAAAAACTGTATTAGCCATCATTAAGCCGATTAGAAGTTGGTTTGTTTATTCAGTGCAATGATTACTTATATCGAAGAGGCATATCATTCTTAGACTTAGGCGGGACTTCATCCTAAGACATAGACACATTAATTTTGTCATAATTAAAGCATCCGCATAAAGCATCCTTATTTGCTGATTATAATCTATCTTAGGGATTAAAGCAATGGTGATCTTGTTAAACCCTAGCTCATAGAGACTTTACCCACTTACTGCTTAATGGCAATTTATACACTAGTAGTCCACTTGTCCACTATCCAATGGAATCAGAACATTATTTGTTGAACTATCTAGATTCACCTACTAGTCAACATGTTCAATAAACCAAAGGCAATTTCTGTTAACTAGTTAAGCCAGAAGCGTATCCTTAGCATGAATTAAGAAGGACAATATTTGTGATCCTATGATTCTAGATGTATAAACTACTATATGGAGAGCTATCCCGACATCTAGATTACATGGTCCGTATCACTAGATCCATTTGAATGATAGGTCGCTTACAAAAGCACATAAACCAAGTATATTGATTTAACTTAAACAAGCATACACGGTAAATAATAAAATTGGAGATATAAACAAACCAAACATTCAAGTATCTTATAATAATGGCTAATACCAAAGGTATTACCTTTCCTAACATCATAATTAATACAAGAGTAATGGCTTAGCCAAGGTAAACTAACCGAGTTAAGGAATGATACCAAAAAATGAACGATTACAAAAGTATAAGAAAATTTAAACGTTGTTCTACTATGGATTGGAATGCTTTGCATAACCTTATCTTCGCTCCTTTTTCTCCTCTAAAAATTGACTTTTGTGGTTTAGGTACCGAAAATATGATTTAGCACACTTATTATTGTCTTTTGAGTTTTTGTATTTATAGGGTCTCGGAGGTTAGTGTCGATACGGCATTATCCAAGGTATTGGATTACGGGTATTCGAGTTTTTAGAGTATGGAAACTACGTTTGATATTTTTCCTAGGATTATTCACATGTTATTTATCCAATCCGGTGTATTGGTCTTCTTTTTGGATTTATGGCGTATTGAACAGGTTCTTTATGGTCTTTGGTGGGTGCAGGGCCGGCAAAACTAATTATTTTTTACGCCGTATCTTCTTGAGGATTACGGGCGTATTGGTAGTCGGACAGTAATCTTTAAAAATATCTTCGTTTAAGCTCCAGAATGCGCGTCTTTTGCTAATATTCCCACCAAGTTACTACTTAATTACATGCTATTTTTCAATATAAACGATTAAGTAACATTCTTTTACAATAATTCATACAAAATGGGTTAAATACATGGGAATATACATGGGATAAATGATGCTATAAAATAGACGTTATTTGATGTCATCAAATATCCCCCCACTTGAATCCTACTTGTCCTCAAGTAGCCTTTAGAAGTTTATAAAAATGTATCCCTAAGGATATTTTCCGTTAAAGCATTTATTTGATCTATTACAAGTACACAACCAAACACCTCACGAAATAGGAAGATGAAAACACTCAAATCACTCAACTAATCTATGTGGTAACATGTAACTAATTCGCTCAATTGCTCGGTCGTGACGAGTATTCTATCATAAGCTTGGCAAGGATACACATCTCCACCGCTAAAGCTAAGGAGTAACAAGTTTATAAAGGTAAATATGGGTTTGTATGATAAGGCTTAGGGTTGATTACTCTAACCAATATTTATCGATACCAGTATTCTAGGAGGGTGACAAAGACCACACATACACACCCATAACGACGGGATAGACTGATGTGACTGCTCACTCCCACCTCAAATAAGCTAAAGAGTAGGAATAGTAGAGTAATATAGGGTATGGATCTTCTAACTTTCACCAATAGTAATAAACTAACAAGGCAGCTGAGACATGCATACATGGCCGTAACGACGGAATAGACATGCACGCTTGATCACATCCTCATTCGCGTAAAACCCATGGTTAATGATTAGGAAAAGAAAATAAATTGTTGTTAAATAAAAATTACAAAACAAATAGATTAAGACTAAAGTACAAGTTGCTAGACACTTTTCCCGACCGCCACCATGATAAAGACATAACTATTTACAACATCTTGATAATAGATAAAAAACAACAACCTAAGTTGGCATTCCCGTAATGGTCACCTTCCTAATCATCCCAAACTTTACATACTCTACAAGGCAAGTGGCAATATCGACACATTAACAAATAACTCAACACGTAGATTTGTATCAAGAAATTATTGATCCTTGTGGTAATTCCTTCGGTAGTTGCGAAACGATTATCTTCAAACTTCCTCTCTTTTTTTGTTGTGATTTTTCTAATTTTTTCATTTATTATTTATTTTTTTCTCAACACTATACTACGAAACTCGGTGTAGTTTCACCATCTTCACGATTATAATAATTCCGGATAACTCCATGATAATTCCCTTGTTCTTCGAACGTACCATTAAATACGATGTAGTAAAAAATACATGAGTTTTGATCTAGAATATACATTCTTATTTGCGATGTTGGCAAAATCTTTACAATCCGTACCAAAGATAAAAATTTTACATAAGACTCGAGATTTAAGCAACAAGCAACTAAAAATAAACTTACCTAATAGGGAAGGGCTAAGGTGTAAAGGTGTAAACGAAACTCAAATAATTGGTGTAGTTCCTAAAGGAATATACTTAACGGGTTGTTCTAGGTGAACTTACTCATACAAATGCGAATTAACAAATGGTTATATGGGTTAACTAACTAGTGTATTAGTTAAATAACAACATGTAAAGGGGATATTGGGTGTAAATCCTAAAAAATCTTTACCACTTTAAATAAGTTACTCCATCTAAACCATAGTACTTATCATTGCGTCTTGAATAATATATACCAGCCATGTTTTAAAAAGTCAACAACATCACGGCACACGTCATATTTTATAGAATTTTAGGTAAACATTTAGAAAAGGATAGGTTAAATCCTCATAATATCTAACAAGGGTTATTGTATACGGGTTATGTATCATGTAATTTCATAAAAGAATGCTTGAAAAAAAATTAAATTTGAGCATAATTTAAGCATTTTAGTCATTTTAGTGTGAAAATTAGGACAAGTAAACATTATAATTCTATCCCCCTACTTGAATTATACAACGTCCTCGTTGTATAGATAAAACATTAAATACGGGAATTAAAAAGAATTAGAATGAGAAACTTCCCTAATATTTGCTTGGTAGATTCTCTATGTAGCTTTTATTGAGCAAGAACTCGTGTTGAACAGTCGCCTTGAAGTTTCAAGACTCCAACACTTCAAGATCTCCAATTTGTTAAATTCTCCACCAATATTCCGTTGATATTTCTTTCACGAGGTCCTGTATAAAATATAGGAAAAACATGTGCATTCCTATCTTGGTATCTACGGTTAATTTAAACTAAACTAAACAAACTGTACAGGAGATCGATACGCCGTATCCATAAACTGGAATACGCCGTATTGAGAAACCTGTAAAAAGTATCTAAATACGGGTCAGTCTGTTGAATACGCCGTATCATGTGCATGAATACGCCGTATTGACAGAACTGACAATAATATTTTTAAAGTGCATAAAAAGTAAAGACTGATAACGTCTAGACAATCAATACGCCGTATGGTATGGAGCGGATACGCCGTATTGATGTCTGGGAAGACAGACTCGATAAAATTAAATAACATTCTGGGTTGTCTCCCGGGAAGCACTTTTGTTTACAGCAAAGTCTTGAAGTTAGACTTTTCTTCAACTTCTCCTTCATCATTCCATCTCATGCACGCTAATGTGTCCGCGCGTGAGCCATTCTTCCATCTTTGCATCTCGAATGTATCGTTCCTAAGTTTCAATTCTCCCTTATGTAGAACCCCTTAAAGCCTCTTGGTATGGATGCTAGATTCCAATCATTTTTATTTCTTCAACTTACCTTCATAATGAGGTGAACTTGTTTGCATTGCTCATTAGTGTTGTGTTTTACAACATCGATGAGATCGCACCATTTGGTAAGTTACTTCATCATTACTATTGTAAATGGTAATCATTCCTTCGAACCATTTTGTTTTAATTCCAACTTCTCTTAAAATTGGTTCACCAAAAATAACATCGCCCATTCCTTCATCATGATATGCATCCATATTTTCTAAAACTACAAAATTTGTTAGGATAGAAAAGTTCCAACAAAGATAGGTATGTTCATCAAGGTTCTGACTACATTATTTCCCTTGTATTCCATTTTGCCCTTCATTATATAGTTATGAAACTTTTTGCACATCACATTGACATACAATAATGGGAAAAATTAGCGTGTGTAAATTCAAATCCTATCATGCATGAAAACTTTAAGTTGTGGGCACAATCTATATGGATCTTCTTATCATTGTCGCAATCACTAGGATAATAATCAATTTCAATATCAAATTTATCATCCCTAGTTCTAAATTCCTCAATTACCCCACCTTCCTTAATGGTAGGCATTAAATCATCACCTTGATTTCTCCTAAGCTTAATTGGTTCATTTAGATCAATGAATTCAATGTAATCCTCCAAGAAAGGGTCTAATGATCTATTTAACACCAAAGTCTCTCCCATAAGCCTAGCTTCTAAATCAAGTTCCATTTTTTCTCTTAAACTTAGCATGTAGACCCTCTTAATTAAACTGCTAGTAGGTTTAACACTTGTGAAAATAATACTTTCCTCCCCGACCCTTAAAGTAATCTTTCTTTTATAAACATCAGTCTTAGAATGTGCGGTAGGCAAAAATGGTCTTCCAAGGATCAAGGGCACTTTGATATCCTCAGGCATATCTAAAATTATAAAGTCTACGAGGAAAGTAAATTTACCAGTACTTACTAGCACGTTTTTAGCTATTCCTTTTGGATATTTCATAGTACTTTCTGCTAATTTAACTGTCAACTTAGTGTGAGCTAATTCTCCTAATCCTAAGTTAAGTAGGTCGAGCAGGCAATAACGACTAACGCTGCTCCACATCAACAAGGGCATTAATAAAGCAAACCTAATAATAAAGGAAGTAAAATGAGAACTTCCGTGGTCCTTTCTCCTTTAGGGTATGGATTATGAACTTCAGAGTAAGCTACCAAGATTAGTGGACCATATGAACCCAAAAATTCTTCACAGTAGAAACCAATTAAATGACGATTTAGAAAAGGAATCGAGTGTCTGTCTTGTCTCGTGACTAGAATTATATTTTGTTATTCTACGGCGTATATGTGAGATCCAATACGGCATATCGGGTATGAATCAGCTTCAATAGTAGTTGAAATCGACTTGACTTGATCTCTCGGGTTCGCTTCAGTAGATCTAGGTAGACATCCAAATCCTCTTTCCTGTAGTACCTTGCTCATTTGCCTGATTTGGATTTCTAAAGTTTTAATAGATGCTCCTTGGTTTCGAATGGCAGCATCTGTCGAAGCTTAGATTTCTTTAATCAAATTAGAGTTTTCATCATGTCTCTTTGTTGATTCACTCATAAACTTGCTTAGAGTATCTTCTATAGATTGCCTTTATTCTTGGTACGAAGGATTCGCATTGTTCCTTTGATAGAATCCTGGAGCTGCTGCTCTATATCCCCCTCCTTGAAAAGGTCCACCAAATTGCATGTAGAAAGCTTCTTCGAGGGTTCTCCCTTCCTTTTTGAGTGGGCAATCTTTAGTGTAATGGGGTCCTTTACATTGTTCGCATCCAACTTGAGCAGCATAGCCTTTTTCATTCACTTTCTTGATCTCTCTTCCTAGATTATTGAGTTGTGCTTGTATAGCTGCTAATCCGTCTGAAGTTTCAGTACCTCTTGATCTAGATGTTCCATTGTGCCATTTTTGAGAGTATTCAGCCATTTCTTGGATGGCTACCTTTGTCATCAATCACAGTTCTTAGATTTATTGCACCTCTTGATCCAGATTTTTGTCGAGTAGAGAATCCCCAATCCATACTAGAACAAGATACCTTCTTCATCTCTATTAATTAGTGTTGTAGGACACTTCATCAAGATTATTTAAATTCGGTCCTAGGCTTTTTGGTAAAGTGTTTACATTATTCTTTGCTAACATTGTTGATTTTCCTCATCCTCTTTGTAGTTTAAGCAGGTGGGCAATATTTGTTTAGAAATTTTGTTTTAAGACCATCCCAAGTTGTAATTGAACCAGTTGGTTCATTTCTTAGCCAACGGCTGGTGGCTCCATTAATGACATAGGGAATGCTCGATAACCTTTACATTGTCTATAGTACTATTTGGAAATGATGGATATGATCGATGATCTCTAGAACTTTCTCAATGTGTTCGTTCGCATCTTCATAATCCAAACCGCTGAAGATGTTGGTACGTAGTTCCTTGAGAAATTGGCCCTTCAGTTCAAAGTTATCCTTGTCTTCAATTTTGGTCCTAGTAACCCTCGATCCATAGTAAGCTCGGGTCTTGCTCATGTATTGCTCCATAGTTTCCGCCATTGTTTCTGCAACTTCTTCCTCCGAGTATTCTTGGTCAGAAAATAAATTGAAATCGGGCGATCTCAATTCGTCAAGACTTAGTGTCTTGAAGTGTCTCTTTGATGATCAAAATTCTCATTCAGGTTCTTTGTAAGGTGTGAATAGTTCGCTCGTAGAACTCCTTGTCATGCACTACCTGTAACAAGGGATAAACAATCAGTAGGGTAGGCTCTTTTAGGATAGAAAATTTTTTATCGCGGAAATCAAATATAAAAACTTAGGATTATGGTTCTGTTCCAGATGATCGATACGCCGTATTCAATAGAAGTGAATACGTCGTATTAATCGATTGAATCAATACATTGTATTGGACAGAAATTTGGATATCCCGTATCCAATGGAAGTGGATACGCCGTATTGAGTTATCTACCAGAACAGTGTATTAGGAAAACAGTTAAATTAAACACACAAATATACAAGCAAACAATTAAACTAACAAATATACAAAATATACAAGAATATACACTAATCTAATTTACACTACTCCTAAGGGTTAGATCTAATGTTAAAAACCAAAACATAAAATAAAAATCAAGATTAAATTTCACTCCCTGGCAACGGCGCCAAAAACTTGATGTGTCGTTGTGTGGTGTATATTTTTATGATTCAACTTTTAAATTTATATTTTTCCGACTTAACCAAAAACAACACTTTAACGGGCAGTGTACCCAGTCGATGGTAGATTCGTGGTAAGTAGGATGTCGAACACTTAAAGCGAGGTTAAATCTCTCAATTTATTTATATTTTGGTTATCTAATATAAGTTAATTCTAATCTAAATCAAACCTATGCTAATCCTATGTTAGTTCTAGTCCTAATTCTAACAGGTAAAAGGGGGTTTTAGCCTGAGAGACTGGCACGGGTTTGGTTGGTGACTACAATCAATTCAAGACACTTTAACCCACGCAAGCAAATTAACAGAAGATAAAAGAGCGTGAGAGCCTTTATTATAAGAATAGTAATAGCTACATTAATCCGATTAAATTTGTTTGTTTAATCAGTGAAATGATTACTTATCTAGAATAAGGAAAAAGGCTTATCAATCTAGACTGAAGCGGAACTTCATCTTAAGACTAGACCACATTATGTCTGTCACAAGATAAAGAATCTGCTAAAAGCATCCTTATTTGTTGATTATAATCTATCTAGGATTAAAAGCAATGTGATCTGTTAAACCCTAGCTCTAGGACCTTTACCACAACTACTCAATGGTAATTTAATACACTAGTAGTCCACTTGTCCAACTATACACTAATCACACATTATTTTTTGAATTATCTAGATTCACTACTAGATCATACATGTTCATAAACCAAAGGCAATTTCTGTTAACAATTAAGCCAGAATCTTATCCTATAGTCACGAATTTAAAGGCAATATTTGTGATCCATGATTCTATATGTATAAACTACTAAATGAGAGTTTATCCCGCATCATAGATAACTTTGGTTCGTATCACTAATCCAATTTGAAATGATAGGTCGCAATACAAAAGCGACGTAAACAAATCTATTGATTAAATATAAACAAGCATACAACGATAAATTAAGACATCAAGATAATAAACAAAACCAAACATTTCAACTTCCCATAATAAAGGCTAATACCCAAGGTAATAGCCTTCAAACAACATAAATAATACAATTTAATGTCTTTAGCCAAGGTAAAACTAACTGAGTTAGAAACGAAAGATAACAAAAACTGCAACGATTACAAAGTATAAGAAATTACACGATGCACCTATTGATTAAAATGCTTGCAAAACCACTCACACTTTTTCAGTCCTCTGAAAATCAACTTTTGTGTTAGGTATAGAGAATAAATTAAGCACACTTAAAACTCATTTTTGA
This sequence comes from Tanacetum coccineum, assembly GCA_026074375.1. NCBI lineage: Eukaryota > Viridiplantae > Streptophyta > Magnoliopsida > Asterales > Asteraceae > Tanacetum > Tanacetum coccineum. The sequence continues at coordinate 28,978 of BQNB010034573.1, forward strand.
GATTTGTATGTATAGGGTCAGGAGTCGGTGTAAAACGTGTACCAAGGTATTTGATACGGTGTATTAGAGATTCATGGAGTAGGGAACCATGATTGTTATCTTTCTAGAATTTATAACATGCTATATATCCGAAAAACGCGTATGAGGTCTACACCTGGATACGGGATAAAAGGTTTCCTTTGTGGTTTTTTTGGTATATTTGCAGGCACGGATACGGTGTATCTTCCTTGATGGATACGACGTATTGGTAGTCAGAACAGTAATCTTCAAAATATCTTCGTTTAAGCTCCAGAATGCGTACCTTTTGCTAATATTCACCAAGTACTCCATAATTACTCCAATTCTCAAATATAAATGATTAAGTAATAATTCTTTGCAATAATCATACAAAATGAGTTAAATACATGGGATAAATGATGTTATAAAATAAATGTTATTTGATGTCATCAATAACCCTTGTTTTTAGCCTGTGTTTTTCATAGTTATGATGATCTTATTGATCATAAAACCGCCACCACACCCTTGCTATGCACTCATTTTTAGTGCAAGATACCCCTAGTACACCTCTCTGAGTCTATCTTTTCTCGGTTCTCGTAATTTTTCAGTGGATTCTGAATTATTATTGAAGAGCATTCTTCACACCCCACTAAAACATTACACCTACTAAAACATTACACCTAAATTGCCTTAGCCCCTCCTTCTATGTAACTCATTTTTTGTAAATTATCATGAAACACAATTCTTTAACCCTATGATGAGGTGTCATTTCATACACTTTTTCAAGACCGTTTAACCCCCTAAATCATGTGTTTATGCCCAAAATAGGTACTTAATCGTTCCTTTTCAGGTATTTTGAATTTGGAAGGCATTTAGAAGAAATACACGTGACTTAGGTTCATTTGGTGAAGAAACGAACAAGACTACGGACCTACACCAACATTGCTCAATAATCTCTCTTCAGAAGCTGGAGACGGCGTCATAGATTACACATGACGCCGTCACAACGATATCTAAGACAGCATTACAAGATCTCAAGACGGCGTCAGATTGTACGACCCAGCCCATTATCTAGAATATTCTTGTCATGACGGCGTCACGATTAAAATGCGACCCCATCGCAGTGATTTTCCTATATATACAAACCTAAAATTAGGGTTTTAGGTGTGTAACTTTAGAATAAAAAGAGGGTACAAACTCCTAGTTCATTTGCATTGTTAGGGACGATTTTAGGGCTCAAAAACCCTATTGTACTTCCTGTCAATTCATGTACTAATCAATTAATACATATTTCAACAATTAAAATTTCTTGATGTGTATTCTTATCTATACCTTGCTTTACCCTATAACTGCTTGGCTAAACCTTCTATTGTGGTTTATTTAAGAATTGTAAAGATCTTAGTGGTGTTGCTATCTTGTGATGAATACGCATGTTATAGGTTTTTAGAAAACAAGCTTTTGTCTGTATCGCTGTTGATATGTCTAGGAAAACATAATTTGGTAGAAAAGGATACACCGGGTAACATTCTTCAATACTACCTTACCCACTAAATGGTTGATCTACTCTTAAAAATTTCAAATGCCATTAAATATACTCTTTAGGGGCCTTGTAATAGTCCTTCAAAACCTACCTTGACAATTTTGTTAGCCCTTAAACGGTATATTAAATATACGCGTGTCGTGTAATTCGTCATACTTAGGAAATAATTACATAGATCATCACAAGTGTGACAAAGCAACAACACTAGGAGAAGCAATCTAGGGAGTAATACATGATTAAATAAACACAGCCTTTTATTATATTGTTATCACCGGTAGTTTAGTTTATATTTAGTTTAATAGCTAAAACCAACCACCTCTCCAATATATGATTTTACCTGCTGTGTACTTGTGTGTAAGGCATGACTAGGAAAGTACTCATACAAGTGGGTTTTGAATTAATTAAGTATGTAAGCTTATGTATCTGCCCCTAAGTGTTTAAGAAATGAGAAAATGAGTTTATTTTGGCTATTGGGTAATATAGTGGGTATTTGTTTGAGTATAGATAGGTATAGGTACTTCCGGGAATGCCTAAATGTATTTTATTGCGAAACATAAGCGTTTTACGTAACCAATAAAAATAAAATATGAAAAGTTATAAATTGTACTCTTAATAATTATATAACACTTGCTTGACATAAACTTTTATTTGTTTGGTGTTCGTTTACGTTTAATGATGATTTTTAGTTTACGCGATTTAACTATACGATAATAATTAAAAGTAAACGCGCAAAATTCTAAATAATAGAATAAATGAAGTCGTAATTGACCTAAAAATGAGAAATGTTACAAAAAAGATCTCTTACAAATCGCACGCCCAATGACCCATCTCCCAGTTAAAGATGCACTATTCAACTTCTCCGAAGAATGCATCCAAGCATTTGACACATTAAAACGTGAACTAACGCAGGCACCAATCATGATCAAGCCAGATTGGTCATTACCATTCAAAATCATGTGCGACGCAAGTAATTATGCTGTCGAGGCAGTACTAGGACAAAGGATTGACAAACATTTCAAGCCCATACACTATGCCAGCAAAACAATGAACGAAGCACAAGAAAACTACACAACTACCGAAAAGGAGCTGCTGGCTGTTGTCTTTGCATTCGATAAATTCCGTCAATACCTGGTCGTATCCAAGACCATCGTTTTCATGGATCATTCTGCCCTGCGATATCTATTCACAAAACAAGATGCAAAACCACGCCTAATTTGATAGATCTTGCTGCTCTAAGAATTCGATATCGAGATCCGTGATAAGAAAGGTGCTGAAAATCTAGCAGCTGATCATCTCTCCCGACTTAAAAACGCCGACCTTGGGAAGCTAACCAGGGCTGAGATAAGGTACTTATTTCCTGAAGAGCGATTGATGGAAATCTCCAACAAGAATGACGAATAGTGGTATGCCGACTATGCTAACTATTTGGCTAGCCGAGTACTACCCTTCCGATCCACCTGTCAAGAGAAACAAAAATTCTTTAGCGATTTGAGGCATTACTTTTAGGATGAGCCCTTCCTATTTAAATAATGTGCTGACCGAATCATACAAAGATGCGTGGCCGGAGAAGAGGCAGTACAAATTCTTCGACAATGTCACAACAGACCATCCAGAGGACATCATGGCATCGCCACCACCATAAGAAAATTCTTCGAGACCGGGTTTTACTGGCCACATATCTTTCGCGATGCACGCAAGTTGGTCCAGGTCTGTGATGCATGTCAGCGAGCAGGAAACATTTCATCAAGGGATGAAACACCTCAGAAATACATCCAAGTCTGTGAAATATTCGATGTGTAGGAGATTGACTTCATGGGACCTTTCCCCTCATCAAACGGAAAAAATATGTCATGGTAGCTATTGACTACGTATCAAAGTGGGTATAGGCTCAGGCCTTCCCCACCAATGATGCTCGAAACGTAGTAAACTTCCTCAAGAGACTATTTGTACGATTTGGAATACCAAAGGCCCTTATTAGCGACAGGGGTACCCATTTTTGTAACCACCAAATGGAGAAGGCAATGAAAAGATATAGCGTGGTTCACCGATTCTCAACCGCATATCACCCTCAGACAAACAGGCAAGTCGAGAACACGAATCGAGCAATAAAGCGTATCCTTGAAAAACCATCAGGAACAACAAGAAAGATTGGTCGTACAAATTAGATGATGCATTATGGGCATTTCAAACAGCGTTTAAAACCCCTTTAAGAACGACCCCGTTTAGGATAATCTACGACAAGGCATGCCATCTTTCTGTCGAATTGGAACATAAAGCCTATTGGGCTATAAAAACTGCAACATGGACCTTACGAAGGCTGGAGAAAACCAGTTCTTACAGATTAATAAGTTGGACAAAATGAGGCTGGACGCCTACGAATCATCCATCTCCTATAAGGAAAGAACGAAAAGGTAGCACGATAAACGAATAAAATTGCCAATTAACTATGAAAAAGGCGATAAGGTATTACTCTTCAACTCACGTTTAAGACTATTCCTTAGGAAACTAAAGTCAAGATGGTACGGATCATTTTCAGTAAGTAAAGACATGCAAAATGGGGCGATGGAGCTGTACGATAAAGAAGGAAGCGAATTTATTGTAAATAAACAACAGGTGAAGCTGTATCAAAAGAACGTATTGGACACAAATAGAGATGATGATGTAACTCTGGATGATGAAAGAGAAGTCACGTAAGGACGTATAACTTCGAGTCTAGCTACAAGACTCATAAAATAAAGAAAAGCGCTTCTTGGGAGCAATTAGGGGCGTCATGTGTTTTATTCTTTTCATTTTATTCTATCATGTTCAAACTCTATCTTGTAATCATGCTTTGTATTGTTTTTAACCTTGTCTTAATCTCAATCAAAGGTATTTTGCAAATAATAAGTGTAGGGGAATCTATCCGGTTTTTTAAACCAAGTTCAAGCATGTTAAATAATTTGTTTAGATTAATTCACGTCAATTTTGAGTCATATGAGTAAATTGTCAAATCTCAGGTTTTAGGCAGCTATTTGTACAGGAATTAACTTATGGAATCAAGTGTAGGAAATTTTTCATCAAGAACAAAAATTTCGTTTTCACATAACGTGGAGACGGCGTCACTATTTGCACACGACGCCGTCACCACGACACATGTGACGGGGTCAGGATTTTCCTGACGACGTCAAACGGCCAGGTCCAGAAAACTTAAAGTTTTTAATTTTTTTTTGAAAATAAAACTTGCATAACATTTAAAATATGTAATCTTCTATTATAAACCTACAAAGCCAATAAGTTTGACAATTCTCTCATCCTATCTTTACTGCTTTATCAAGTCAAACCTTAAATTCATATTGTATATCTATATATCGCTTATTTTATGCTTGGTGTAGTTGTCTTTGTCTTTGATTACAAGTTATATTTGATGAGAAGAAGCTTGGAAGTTCTTAGGAAGTTTCATTGGACAATTCTTGGATGACGATTTAACCAGTTATCGCATGTTTCTTCTCTATTATTGAGCAAACCAGGGGAGTACTAGTTTCTTTTCCTTATTTTCTTTTCCCTTTATTCGTTTTTACGGGTACTTCTATAGAACATTAGGGACAATGTTCAACTTAAGTGTAGGGGGAAATAAGCCTTAGAAACTATTCTTTCATTTGCCATTTGCTTTGTCCTTAAAATGATGGGTAATATATCAAAACATAGCATAAGAGGTGATTTTGACCCAAATTTAAATTTTTTTATGACACATACCGACGAAAACCAAGTATTAAGAGCGTCTCATGGATAGGAATTTATATTACTAGCACAAAAACCCTCAAATTCCACCCCCCAAAATGTGAGGTTCGCCCTTAGATGTTATACCTTTAGCTTGTTCGAGTTAAGGAGTGAGCAATCATGTGTGTCTATTCTGTCGTTACGGATGTGTATGCGTGGTTTTGTCGCCTTTTCTAGAACATTGGTATTGGTTACTTTAGGATTATGAGAGTGTACCGGTAGTATATTAAATTCTAGAACTTGTTTTTGTGATGCATCCCGAGACCGCATAGTAAGTGTTAGGATTTGCTTGATAAGAGGCATTAGGATTAACCCATGTTTTAAACCTGTAATTGTTATGATGGTCACACCGATCATATAACTATCCCACACCCTTGCCATGCACTCACCTTTAGTGCAGGATACCCCTAGTACAACCCTCCGAGCCTATCCTTTTTCACGGTTCTCGTAATTTTCTAGTTAAGCCAGACTATTAATGAAGAGCATTGTCACCCTTAAACCAATCGTTACACCCAAATAGCCTTAGCCCACCTTGTATGTACTCATTTTTAGTACATTATTGTTTTAACCCAAGTTAATTATTTGAGTACACGGTTGCTAAGTCCTTATCCTTGTAAATACTGTTTTGGGACGATTGGGATTCATGGTAGTATTTATTTCGCGGAAGAATGGGGAAGAAAAGTTAAGTCAATACCCCCATATATTTGTTAGATGATCTCCATGTTATTTTGATCCACCTCAAATTGGGTCATTAGTTAGATTGTAAATATCGAGCATGTAAAAGCTCAAGTGTAGGGGTACGTGTTATAAACCCCAAGTTATGATGTATTATGTTATTAAAAAAATAGAAAAGAAAAAGAAAGAGATTGATGTAGAGTTGTGTAGAGTTTGTATATCTTCGTCCGAGTCTTGGCTTAGCAACCAAACCAGCGTGTATTCGTGTAAATAATTAGCCTAACACGTCCACTTCAATTTAACCCAAAGCCACCTAATGTATCCCATCCGTTTCTGTTTCCATTTTCGTTATTTACCCTACACCTTTAACCCTTTTAAAGTATCCTCTTAAAATAGTATGATAATGCTTGCGCCTAGCGGTGGAGGTTTAATCCTTTACCAAGCCTATGGTAATTTTATATGCTTATGACAGTATGGTGTAGATTTTCCATTTCCCCCTAATGTTCTAATTATTATACACCCGGTGAAGAGAGAATCTCAAACACTTATGTGAGGTGCTAGTATATACTTTTTGTGTTTTTAATTACGAGGTCTAGAAGGTTGTGTTCTAAAATACTTTTAAAGAGTAGGTAAAATGACCTCATATTGCTATCGTCTAGGATAGAAAATTCCTATTGCTTATGGACAAGCAATCCTGGAGTGTAGTGGTATTTGATGGAGAGGTGTCATTTTATACACTTTTTGGGTCGTTTAACCCCCTAAATCGTGCATTTATTGCCTAAATAGGTAAACTTAATCGTTTCCTTTTCATGTATCGCTTTTTAGATAGGCAATTGGGAGGGAATTACACTATGACTTGGGCTCATTGGAAACTGAAACAGACAAGACTCACGGACCATACACAACATCTCACAAGAATTTTTTCCTCAGAAGCTGGAGACGGCGTCATAGATTATGTGACGCCATTCACAACTCACCTCAAGACCGCGTCACGAGATCTCTAGACTGGCGTCTGAATGCACGACCCACCCCATGATTTAGGATATTTCTTTTCATGATGGCGTAACGATTAATAATGCGACGCCGTCCACAACGATTTCCTATATAATACAAAATCTATTTTTTAGGATTCTTAAGTGTCGTAACTTTTGAGTAACGAACAAATGAAAGGGTAACGAACCCTAGTTTGTTTAGCAGCGTGTTTAGGGATGGTTTCTAGGGCCTTCAAAACCCTATTCGTACTTTCTTCCAATTCATGTTTATCCAAGTAAGACTATCTTAATCATTCAATATGTCTTGTTGTGTGATTCTTATATGTTCTTGCTTTATCTTTAACATGCTTGGCTAAACCTTCTGTTGTGTTTTTATTTATGATTGTATGAAACCTAGAATGTAGATCTTAGTGGTGTTGCTTCTTGTGATGAATTATGCATGTTAGGTTCTTAGAAAACTAGCTTTTGTCTGCATCGTTGTTGATATGTCTAGGAAAAACCAGATTGTGTAGAAAGGATTCATCGGGGTAACATATTCATACATACCTTGCCCCTTATATGGTTGATTCCCTCTTAATATATTTCAAATGCATTTAATATACTCTTAGGGGCCTTGTAATAGTCTTCATACTACCTTACTTGTGCGTTGCCTTAACGGAATATTAAATAGACGCGGGTTCGTGTAATTCGTTCATGACTTAGGAAATAATTACATAGATCATCTCAGTGTGACAAGAGCAACAACACTAGGAGAAGCAATCATAAGGGAGTTATAATACATTGATTAAACAAACACATATTTTATTATATCGTTTATCACCAGTAGCGAGTTTATTATTTAGTTTAATAGCTAAAACTAAACAAAATCTCTCAAACATATGATTTTACCTGCTTTCCTATAAACATAAAAACACAAAAATAATCATTTTTCAACCCCTAGAATTATGTTAGTCCGTGATCAAGTCTTTCTAACCTATTCCCCTAGAGAACGATAACAACCCCGAGGTCTTGCCTATACTACACTAAAGACGGTTAGGTACCATGCCTAGGTATTGTAAAACTTCTTGTAGCATGTCTCTTACGACAACGCAACAATACATTTTTAACTTTATAAATATTATTTTATAAAATAATAAAACTATTTATATAATATCATTATATAAATACTAAAGATATTAAATCATTTAATATTATCAATTAATCAATTATTGGACAAGGGTAATATTTTTACGAATGCAAATACTTGGACATTTGTTAACAACGTGACTTAATATGGTTTTAATTTTACAAATTAAACAAACTAATAGGTGGTGATTATAAACTCTATAAACTCTAGATGTTGTATCTTTTATATTAAATACATTATACTTATACGGCCTATAATTAATTAGGTTGTATTCCAGATCGTTTGAGACCATTACTTGTTTTACACTACTTTACAAATCTCGGGGGAGAATACATGCTCGTTACAATTTGTTACATATTCATTTACAATCTCTTTTGCATACTCTTCAACATACTTGATTGCATACTTGATTTTATAACTTGGTTACATACTTGTTTACATTCACATTTACAAAAACTGTTTACATACTCATTACAAACTCGTTACAAAGATGTTACACACTCATTTTCATATTGCATGGGATACAATACTTGTTTTCACTTATGGACGCAACAACTTTACTTTGACTTAATGATTACGGATTATCTTAAGTTGCAGGAACTATTAATTACTCGGAGGGTAAGCGCGATTGTTATAAAATAGATCTATTTGGGATTGATAATTCTTTGTTCGGTAAGTTAGCGCTCTCACTAGTTTTTTGCGATACTTTGACTAACAAACATTATTTCCATATCGGAGCACGATTTGATTGGAGTCTGTTGGGATTAAAAGCCTTCTTAATGCTGTTAGTATTGCTGCTACTCTTATTGATGTTAATGCTGCTCAGTCAAAGTTAGTACTGCTGGAGAATTTCAATAAAAATTATTCTAAGTGTTTAAGACTGCTGGTGAAGTTACAACTGCTATTACAAGTTACTACTGTAGTGGAAGTTATCTACTGCTATATGGAAGGTAAGACTGGCTTGGACGAGACCTTAAAAAAACTGCTAAGTTAATTACTACTGCCACTACAAAATGTTAACTATTGTTATACAAAGTTAATGCTGCCTGATGGTGGTTAATGCTGCTAGTGAAGAAGTAGATTGGTAAGTTAGTTGAGTACTGCTTATGTGAATTTGAATGTGATATTTGGTTAAAAGATATGTATAAGTTATTTGTTTAGAAGATTAATGTTAATTAGAAAGTATTATAAGACGTTTAGACTCTTGGTGTATAAAAGAACGGTCCCGAGGCATAGGGTTGAAGTACCAAAACAAAATCATTCTTAGTCTTAGCTTCAAGGTTTTGTAACCCTAATACTTTGAGTGTATTCGTATCTATTATACTATTGAGCTTTTGTGAATTTTATGTTCATCTATAATATTTTGTTTCATTAATAGTTCTTTCTTAATATTAAAGATTAGATTCTGGCATAATCTTTAATACCATTCAAAGTTGCTACTATCGTTGTTTCGATTTATCTAATATAAACTAAACCTCTATACAAGCTTAAGGAATTCCGATTATTGAAGTGGGACTAAACAAGTGTGTTTCAGTCACTGTATTGACAAGACCTTATTCATCATAAGCTCACAAAGGTAATATTTGCTGTCCTAGTTTATGTTTGATGATATCATTTTGGTTCAACAAGAGAAGGAGCTATGCAATGGCATTTGATTAAGTTGATGCTATTGAGAAATTGCAGATGAGTTCTATGGAGCACAACTTACATTCTTTTTGGGATTTACAAGTGCAGCAGGAAAAAGGGATGGCATATTTATTAGACAAGATTAATTATGTTGATGAATTTTAAAAGAAAATTTGGGTTTACAGAAGTCAAGGACTGCAAGCACACCATGGATCAAAAGCCTCTGCTCAAGGATGAAAATGGTGAAGAAAGTGGATGTTCATATGATTAGGTCATAATATGATTCATTTGATGTATCTTAATCTTCAAAGATCTAAACATTATGTTTGCAGTGTGTGCATGTTGATAGATAGATACCAAGTCAATCCAAAAGTTTCACATCTTCATGCAATGAAAAGGATTTTTAGGTACTTAAAAGGTCAACCAAAATTGGGCCTTTGGTATCCAAAAGATTCTCCTTTTGATTTGGTAGCATACACTGATAGTGATTATGCTAGAGCAAGCTTGGATAGGAAGTCTACAACAAAGAGGTGTCAATTTCATGGGATGTTGTTAATATCATGGCAGTGCAAGAAACAGGGGACACATGGTGGGTTGGGTAGAATGGGGGGGGGCTTGCAAATTCCACACCAGAAGCTGAATATGTGTGCTGCTTCAAGTAAAGGGGGCTGTTGTGGAAAAGTGCTTTGATTCAGAATCAACTACTTATTATGGGTACAATTTTATGCCTACCAAGATCTTTATTAATCATAACAGTACTATTTGCTCAATTAAATTTGTTTTTCATTAAAAAAAAACAAAAGCATTATAGAGATCAGACATTCATTTTTATTAGAGATTGCAATGAAAAGAAATTGATTCAAATGGTCAAAATCCATACTGACAAGAATGTTGCAGATTTGCTTTACAAAGCTTTGATCTAGTAGATTTCAATTATTTGATTTTATTAGTATTGGAATGATGAAATCTCTAAAGTCTTTTATTCTACTTTATGTTTTTTTGTAGAGTTTTTGTATGAAGTAGTACAGTTACTCATGTCATTACAGAGTTTCTGCTGTTAAGTATAATTGTATACTGCTGGTTATACTTAATACTGCTGAGTTAATAATGTTAGGTATACTTTAATATTGTACGTAGAATTAATATCCTGTTGAAACTTTTGTGGTAAATTGCTATGGATTGTGTTTTCTGGGTTTTTGGACTAACATTTTGCAGAAAAAACAAAGAAAAGTGTTAGATTGATGATGGAAAAGCTATTTGGAATGGAATTGGAGTTAATACTCGTGAGTCAAAGTTAATGCTGCTAGGCATAACTTACTACTGTTGGTTCTAAGTTAATGTTGCTAGGAATAAAACTTACTACTGTTGGGTTACTACTGTTGGTTCTAAGTTAATGCTGTTGAGGGTATTTTCATAAATACTTCGATTAAGGGTTTCAATCAATCATTTAATCAATTTCAATCTTTCAAATACTCTCTAACTACAAACCATAACTCAATTTCTTTCATCCATTCTCAATACCCCAACACAATGGAGAATCTATGTTTGCTGTACTCTCAACATGGTCGCATCTTTTGTCTAAACCGAAGAAAGTGGACGGGGTTTGAACAATAGTTGGATTTTTTGAATGCACAACCTAAAAAGTATTGCTTTTCAAACCGTTACATCCCACTATATATACTGTTGTATTATCGAACAGTTTTGGTCTACGTAAGGCCAAAACTATTAATAAGGAAGTTCAGTTACATGCCCTAGTTGATGGTAAGAAGATAATTGTCACAGAATCAACTGTTAGAAGAGATCTTCAACTAGAATATGTTGAAGGTATTGATTGTTTACCAAACTCTACCATTTTTGAAGAACTTACAAGGATGGGTATTAGTAGATTTTCACATTGTTACTTTTTTAAGCCATTTCTTTCGTCCACAATGGAAATTTCTTGTTCATACTATTCTTTACAATGGTATATGTGCAAAGACTACTGCATGGACTGAGTTTAGTAGCACTATGGCATCTGCTATTATACTTGTTTAGCTACAAACCAGAAGTTTCAACCTTTTCAAATACATTTTTTGCACGTATGGTTAAGAACTTGGATAATGTGTCTGGAAATTTTTTGATGTATCCAAGGTTTGTACAAGGTGTTTTTGGATAAGCAACTGGATGGGATGTCAACTCATAATGGAATTTATATTGCACCCTCTCACACTAAGAAGATTTTTAGAAATATGAGAAGGGTAGGCAAAGGTTTTTCTGGTAGAGTAACACCTTTATTTCCAACAATGGTGGTACAAAACCAAGCAGAATTGGGTGAAGGTTCAGCAATTCTAACTGATCCCCATCACATACCCAAAATTATTCAACCATCAGCATCTCAACCTCTAAAGACTCAAAAACCTAGGAAGCCTAAGAGAAAGGACACTTAGGTACCTCAGCCTAGTGGTCCTACTAAACATGTAGCAGATAAGGCTGTCCATAAGGAGTTGGGTGACAGTTTGGTGAGGGCTGCCACTACTGCTTCTAGCTTAGAAGCAGAGCAGGACAGTGGTAACATAACTAAGACCCGATCCAAGGCAACACCTAATGAATCTAGTTCCTTAGGAACTACTTCAGGTGGTGGTCCCAGGCGCCAAGAAACCATAGGGGATACAATTGCTCAAACTAGGTTTGAGAATGTATCTAAACATTCCAATGATTCACTGCTCGCAAGAGGTAACACACTTCGAAGTGATGAGGATAGACTTAAACTTAATGAATTGATGGAACTATGTACCAATTTACAAAAGAAGGTTCTTGATTTGGAGAAGACAAAGACCACTCAAGCTAATGAGATTGCTAGTTTGAAAAGGAGGGTCAAGAAGCTTAAACAGAAAAAGAGGTCAAGAACTCATGGGCTGAAAAGGTTATAAATGATGATATAAAAGTAACGTTATTTGATGTCATCAGGGGACCAAATGAACAAACGAGATTCACACCAGATACCATAGGTTACTCTTTTAAAAATTAAAAAGCCCTTTTACTCCCTATGTCAGAGAAGTCATTGTTACTTTAAAAACAAAAAGCCACTTTTAGACGAAATTAACAATTACTAGGGCAATCGTTGGCGATCACCCCGACATTAGTAAACATTTTACCAAGATTTTAAGCCACTCTTTTTTAATAAAAGGTACGGGAAAAGAGTTAGTTTGGATACTAATAATTTCTTTAATATCAAAGGAGTCATCCCTACCATCTATTTAAAAAGAAAATCAATAGCTTATATTAAAAGCATTTTAATATTTCACCTATCTTTTATAATATAAAAATCTCATAAACCGTTAGTCTTTAGACAAGACAAATTCTTCTGACCCGTATGAATGGTGGTCCATTCTTGTTAGATTTATGATAGGCTTTGCATTTCAAAAAGAACAAAAAAAAAAAAACGTGTATCATCACTTGCATTACAGCAGTAATATACATTGTGTATGCATGAAACTGCCATTGAAACAATGCCTATGAAGAAAATAGGGAGAAACACAAACTACAAAACAGCTATATATATATGAGTTCCAATAAGATGCATGAGAACCACGCAAGTGTTTGATAATTTTAGGTTTCTAAGTCGAACAACTAAAACAGGAAAAATTAACTACCGAAAATCAACGAACTAGATAACCCCTTGGCCCAAATGGTAATGTTAGTAACAGCAATCTAACATAGACTCCATGAAAGTATAATAACATGCTGCAACTTTGAACCTCCATCAAAATCGTCACATATGACTAACTTCAATAATGATAAAGAAATAGTTCGACATGTCATATACTCATAAGTACGACTAGAAATCTAAATCACACCTGCTTAATTATAAGCAAGCTCATAAAAAACCCTAGTTTTTTCTCTCCCAACTTGGCGACTTTGACGATTCTTCCAGCTACCTGTTCGGTCAATCTTTAAACCTTTACCTTTCAAATTCCTTGCATATTTTGGAATTCATTACACGTGTATTGTTAATATTTAATTATGTTAGCCGCATGTTTTTGTTGGATTATATAGTAGTTGGATAAGCGATACGCGACTAGAGGTGTGTAAGCCTATTAGGGGCACACACGTTAAACGCATAGAGTACGTTTAAAGTTCACGTTAGCTTCTAATTGTAAACCATTTGGACACGAATGATCAAGACAGGAATCCTATGAATGTCTTAATGACATGGCCGGTTGGAGAAGGCTATGGAACATTCTTGGGAAGTGTCTAGGTTCATTATGAGGAGATAAGGAAGAACTAGAGGAGTTGTGATAGGATTTGGAGTGTATGTGTAAGCCTTATCAAGAGTAGGGTTTGAGGGGTATTTAAACCCCTCACCCCCTACCTCATTCAACTGGTCTTACACATTTATATACTCTTGTCTTTCCTCTCCTCTTCTCAAATCCAGCCGAAACCATAAACCCTCACTAGGGTTTCATCCATTTTCGGTTCTCTTATTCTTGTTGTTTGATTTTCGGTAACATCAAAGGAGGTACAACAAGCGTGTTCTGATCCCAGGAGTCCTACAACAGGTTCAAGGGTTTGGTTTAATTGTTCTCAAGGCGTGAGAACAGCTCGAAGCAAGCTAGGGTTTGTGTTTTGGTTTTTTCGGTTGAATCTGCCAATTTTGGTACTAACCGAAATCTTGGAAAACCCTATTTTCCTTTACTGAATTTCGGTCCAGGAGTAAAGAGTGGTTCTTAGAGTTTGTTTTCAGCAGGGTTTCTATAAAAATTGTTGTTTGGGTATACGTGTAACACGGCTAGCATTCCGGGCGTACTTGTTGACGTGTTTGTGTGAGCACTCATAGAGGTGGCCACTTAGTCACTCGTTTCTTATTCTCGGTTTCTATTAATTGCTGGTGTCTACGAGGGTATGTTCCTATTTACTCTTTTACATTCCTTATTGTGTTTTATATGTGTGTTAATTATTATACTAGACTAGATCTATCCGCTGCGTACTCGTAAGAGTTAATTGGTTAACTTGATTGTTAAATTCCAACAGTGGCATCACGAGTCAACTTGTTTAGTATTTATGTTTTACATACGATTTAAAACACGCTAGGGCTGCATGAAATTGGTTTATTTATTGTTTTTATTGAAAATTATGGCAACGACATGCAATCCTTGCCATAAATAATGAATAAACAACCTAGAATCAACACATATATTATTTTTAATAAAAAGAATAGATCATAAATTAAATGTTAATTAAGTTGCCATGATGATTATATTCTTGCTTTATCTCGGCTATAAGACTCACGCAATCATATTATATGATGGATGTGGCGATCTAGGCACTTTAGCAGAAAACCTAGTGAGAGTCTTATGGTTCTCCAATTGGGGAAGACTCTTTTGAGAACTCGAGGCATTATGTGATTTACTGCTTTCATTATAAGAGTTTGTTCCTCAATTTTCAATCCAATTTTAGTCTGTTTTAATTGCTTATATGTGATATGCCTTGTGTCTAGTCAATATTTGCAAAATATAGATTTTATGAAACTCTTAAAACCGGACTAATACTTATAGAGAAATTTGGATTGAACATGTCTAATATTACACACATAATTTTATTCCTTGTGACCAGTTATGTGTTATTTGCGAAACCGGGGTTTTTGGACAAATTAATACGGACATTAAACTATGAAATTTGATTTCTTGTGAAGCTTTAGTTTTACATGCGCGATATGGGGTTGAATTGATCTTTAATTTTCTCCCGCCCCACTACATGCTTCGGCATATGAGGGAATTATTGGAATTACTTGTCTTCGGACTAAGTAGGAGTACAATATAGGGTTTGATCAATTTGTAATCCCACCATATTGGCATCAATAAAACTAATGTTAACAAAAGGGGTTTCTTAACATACAATAGCATCATTAGTCAATTGGAAGTACGGCTCACCCATTATGGACAAACTAAAAGAGAAGTTTAAGGCGGGTTGAAGTAAGATTCCCCAAATGAAGTCAGGTTTTTAATACGCTTCGCGCTGACCTGTTTCTCCGCTTCTTTGTGCGTCCTAAATGGAGCTACCGTGAACATTTGACAAAATGATTGCTATACCAAAAAACACCCTCAGTAGATGAGAACTTAAAAAAGAAAAAACCTTTCACTAACGTTACTTTCTCTAAGCCATAATTTTTCCAATGGTTTCGAACAAACCATTCTACGACAAGGAAAACAAGCCTTTTATCGATAAAGTAACCATAAAGTATAATTTTCATTCTATCATTTACCTCATGAACCGAAACCAACGGTAACTGATTTGATTTTTCTGGTTCGGATTGATTTCAATTGTGATTCATGCGAATATTACCCGAACTGTGAGCACCCTTATTCTAAGCAAAAGTAATATAGGATGGTAGCAAGTGATATTAGGAAAAAGAATATAAGATGCCAAAAGTAGGCGGTATCTATTTCTTACTGTGCACGGTTCGGTTTTGGGTCGGTTTTGGCTAAACCGAACTCGAACCGGATATATTCGGTTTTTAATAAAATCAAAAACCGAAACCGCTCGGTTTTTTCGGGTTTCCTCGGTATTTGCGGTCTCGGTTTTTCGGTTTCTAAAAACCGTTTTTAATTGGGTTTTTGCTTATTTTATATTAATTAAAATTGTTTTACGTAGAAATATTGGTTATTTTTTTTGCGAATATGTGTAAATAATGTTTACACAAATTTTTACAATTATACACATATAAATGAGAGATACACACATGCATTGTGAAATACACATAGTAGATCTATTGTCATTGTAAACGACATATTGTCAAGGTAAACACACGTACACGCACAAACATATATATAAACAATTAAGATAATTATATTATAATAATTTCATTCATAAAATAAATATAAATTTAAAATTTTTAGATATCATTTATTTATTTATATTATATTAATTATATATTATTATAAAACTGGTTTGGTTCGGTTTTTATGGTTCGGTTTTTGACCAAAACCGAAACCGAACCGAAATTTTTCGGTTTTTGAAAAATTAAAAACCGAACTATCGGTTTCTAGTTTTCGGTCGGTTTTTTCGGTTCGGTTTTTTCGGTTTTCGGTTTCTTCTGCTCACCCCTAGCCAAAAGTATATATTCATGGAAATTAAAAATAAAAGAATTGTTTGGATTAGTGTGGATTGTCCGCTTCTCACGTCACTACCTGATTTTTGTAAAATTCAAGAAAATGATGTTTTAAGGATCATTAGGTCATTTGTCCGAATGTTATTCAAAAAAAGTGGTGCAAATGATTCCTTCAACTCTATTTTACGTCTGTACATAGGAAACAACGGCACAAGCTGCCTACGAGTCTGTTGACGATGTTGGTAATGGTGGACAAAGAAAATGTTAAATGAACATTAAACACATGAAAATCAGATTTGAATTTTTTATCGTCTGACCAATTTATATTATTGATCGATGGCGGTCTTCTTCCGTCACCAAAGGTGCATTAATGAGCTCGACCCATTAAAACTATATTACATTTCCTTTGTTCCCCCACTATATTACATTTCCTGTGTTCCCCCCTCCCCCCCCTCACATATTCAATTTTTTATATTGTTATGAACAGTAATAAAATATTAAACTAATCTTATGAATAATAGTTTATTATTAAACAAAGAGTAAATTGCAAAAATGGTCTTTGTGGTTTGGCCAAATTGCAGATTTGGTCCGTCGAATTTCGAAATTACAAAAAACGTTCGTATTTTAAATGTTTCGTTCCGCTTTTGCTCATTGATCGAACTAAAATGACCGAAATACCCTCGTCATCTTTTTTACTTTATTTTTCTTATGAATTTTTATTTTGTTTTAATTAATATTAAAATTCATCATCACTTTTTCTAAATCTTTTATATAATAAAAGAATTACATCATTTCGGAGTTTTCTATCAGATTAAATCTTATGAGAAAATAAATTGGACCAACCATAACGCTTGATTTTGTCACGTAGGCAAAATCATGCGATCTGATTGTTCAATAAAAGTTCATAAATTGAATCAATTTGGTCAAAATTAAAAAAATTTGGTGGAGAAATCTGATGGAGAAAAAAAACACATAAAAATATATGTGTCAAATTTGTGAAAACAAAAACTTGAAAAAAGAGGGATAAGTAATAAAACCTTTAGTCGGTTTTAATTTTAGATAAATTATATAGAGTTAAAAGTGTAAATTTATAAATTTATAAATTTTATTATAACTTTAAAAAATAAACAAATAACCCCTTAAACTTTATACTTCTAGACTTTATATTTTAAAATATAACAAACGTAAATAATTTCTTACTTTTAAACAAAGATTTAACATTATCTAATCACATCCCAAATATACCCGAACATTTTTTGGTGGATTTTTTATTGTCGGCCTGAAATCATGTTGTACAACCAAAAAGAAAACCATTGAAGCACATAAATTATCGTAAATAAAGATTTATATATTATCGTAAATAAAGAAGCATATACCCAACACTAAGAATACCGGTCTTCTAAAGTGGAGGTCAATGGTTCGAATATAACGAGGAAAAAATTAATCCCCTTGTGGCCTCGAAGGTTCACTTGAACCGACTCCGAGCTATCTAAAAGGGTAGTTTCGCAGGGATTAGTTGGCTCACAGTGTCGAGTCAGAAAACATGTAAAAAAAAATTACTAATTTTATTTTAGCCGGGAAATTCCTCTTTACCAAAAAAAATTACTAATTATCCTCAAGTTCATATACTACGTAATATATAAAAGATTTAATGAATCTATTCTCTTTATATGATTTCGATAATACTTCACTTTCATGATATTTCAAAAACTCATTGGTAAGTGTGCTATTTGTTTCTTATTGTTTCTTGAACCGAAACAAATGAAAAGATGAAATAAACTTGTTTTATTCTTTTCTTTTATGGTTTCGAAATTAAAAAAAACAAAAATTAAACACATCACACAACAAATCATGTCCCAGATCTAGATTCAATCAAAGTCGTGACTGGGTTTTCAAGATTTGTTTCGAAGTCGTGATTGGGTTTACAAAACTCATTTGTATTAACAAAACTCGAACAGTGGGTTCGAGTAAGAGAGGAGGAAGAAGTGGATTTGTGTTGTGTGGGTTATCACAAATTGTTATAAGAGTGAGGGTTTTTATGGAAGTGATCCCGGTGGTGATGGCGGGAGTTGTATTGGTGGAGAGATGAGAGAGTTTTTATTAAAAGATAAAGGAAAATGTATTATTTAAAAGAAAAAAAAATTATAAAAAAGAACAGAGAGTATTTTAGTCATTTTAGTTCGACGAAGGACCAAAAGTAAAACCAAACCTTCAAAATACGGACGTTTTTTGCAATTTCGAAACTTGACGGATCAAATCTGCAATTTGGCCAAACCACAAGGACCATTTTTGCAATTTACTCTTAAACAAATGTTAGTCTATGTGACAGAAAGATACATGTTCTTCTCTTAGCGTATCCAACACATCTTCATCACCTAACAAAAAAAAACCCAACCCATTGCATCCGCCTCCTATATCTCTTCTAAACCCAAAAAAAAAAAAAAAAAAAAAAAAAATAAAAAAAAAAACTTAATAAAAAAAAAAAAAAAAAAAAAAAAAAAAAAAAAAAAAAAAAAAAAAAAAAAACAAAAAAAAAAAAAAAAAAAAAAAAAAAAAAAAAAAAAAAAAAAAATAAAAAAAAAATACAAAACAAAAAAAAAAAAAAAAAAAAAAATAAAAAAAAAAAAAAAAAAAAAAAAAATAAAAAAAAAAAAATAAAAAAAAAAAAAAAAAAAAAAAAAAAAAAAAAAATAAAAAAAAAAAAAAAAAAAAAAAAAAAAAAAAAAAAAAAAAAAAAAAAAAAAAAAAAAAATAAAAAAAAAAAAAAAAAAAAAAAAAAAGAAAAAAAAAAAAAAAAAAAAAAAAAAAAAAAAAAAAAAATAAAAAATAAAAAAATAAAAAAACAATTTAGTATGTTGATGGTTGTGTGTTATACGTGTTCTTTAATGCATTTTAGCAACTTATTGACTCATCAAAAAATAACTTACATAAAACCGCAATCACAAATCAATCCGTTGTTTTCAAAAAAAATAAAATTATTCTTGTTGGAAGAAAAACACCTCAATCAAGAAGGTTTGGATCTATCATGGCCAACAGTGATGACGACAATGAGTTAAACCTAAATATTTTTGTATTTTTATCAAGCTTAATTACATTATCTTTGATATTTTCACTCTTATTAGGGTTTTTGTAGGATAATAATTTTATTCAAGTCTATGATTTTGTTAAAATCAGTAAATGATTCAAATGTGTGATGTTGTTGATGTTTGGGATGGCTTATTGAGACTTCGTATTTGTGATGTTTGGGATTACTAAACAAAACTCTCAGTTATATGATCAATACAGTTTTTATGGTTAATTGCTTGATATATACTTTACCTTCTTTACCGAGTTTATAGGATCTAACTGCTAAAGTATTGGTAATAGTAAGCTGTATTTTGTTACCGATTATATCTTGGTTTAGGGTACATTCTCAAATATCTTGGGATGTTAGGTCCAATTTTTTTATGGGAGACTCACATTGATAATTTGCATAGTCTGTTAAGGTCTTTGATGTGCCGCTACTAATTTTCTTGCAATTATTATCATCGCAGCCATCACCAATCAAATTTACAATTTTGAAAGCAAGTTCGATTAAAGACAGGAGCAGGGTTCTAAACAAACTCGAACAAAAAGAAAAATGACACGGTAAGTTAATACAAGAACTGGCTACAAGAGTTGATGATTTACTACGTAGCATGACCTTTATTTTTACACAAAAGTAAATCAGATTGTGGCATGTGCCCATATATTTTGTTGTTGAAATTTGAATTCCTGCTTATGTGAACAATTATTTACATGGTTTATGGATCTTCTATAGCTAGGCTATCTGATGTATAGCTTAGATGGGGTTTTATTTGTTTCTTTTGCTTTATATGCTGATCGAGTGTTTCATGTCTTACGACCCAAATAGAAAAGCCAATAAAATTAGCTAATAAGCCAACCGATGAAATAAGTCGAACGGGGTGGAAGTTTATGAGTATGTATTTCATTTCAGTTTATTTGTGATCATATGAATGGATGTCTTTCAAGTTTCGAGAATCATTTTGCTTACTTTGATGTATCCTTGCTTTTTCAAGGACAAATTTAATGAAAGATCGTTCTGAATACAAGGATGCATTTTACTAAGCAAGTAGTCAGTAACTGGGATTAATTGTCTGCCTTTTAGAAAAGGTGATTGGGAATGAATGGTTTCATGTTAGTTACGAGAATGCATAAGGTGATGAAATTCATCTGAAATAAACACTTTAACATGCTTACTCGAAACTGCTCATTTTCCAAGTAATGAAATAAGCGACTACGCTGTTTTACATTCTTTTTGTCTTAGCATTCTCAATTGCTAAATTTGCATGAACATGTCCTTAATACACAAAAGACACCCAAACACCAGCAAAGTTGTACATCTTATTGTTTCGGCCACCAAAAAATGTTACTAATCGATGACCTACATGGTTGTATATTATGTTGTTATGGTGTGCTAATAATTAATCTCTATTTTTACTAAACAATGACCTGTTTGCCCTTGGATGATTAGATAGTATCGATATGTTTTGCAACAAATAGAGGGGTTTGTGGTGTCAGTAGTGTTGGATTCTAATGACCCAAAATTCAAAAGAGGGGAATTTGTAGCAGGGCTTACTATTCGGGAAGAATACACTTTAATTTACAAAACGGGTCAATTGAGGAAGATTCAGCAAGATGGTGGAATTCCTCTTTCTTACATGTTGGCCTTCTTGGTATATGTCATCTCTCTTCATACATCTATTTTGGTAAAAAAGAAATGGTCATAGAAACAATACTATTCACTAATAAGTTAGTTTTTATATAATTTAAGTTTAAGATACATTGTGGGCGACTTTCAACCTGTTTTACCCATTTCACTTTTTGTTATTTTGATGTTAAAAGTTTTCACTAATGCTCTGTTAGCGATTAAACACAATCGAGTCCTAAGTTATACATATTTCTTCATTTTTCTCTATATATTTTTTTGTTGTTCTTTCTTTCGGCTATATGTTTTCCTAAACTCCCATTGTGGATGTATGTAGGACATTTGATCAACCGTCAAACACGATTTTTCCTGATTGTTTTTATATATGCTTCACTATCCAATATTAGAACATGATGTCTGAAATATATAATGTAGGCATACCAGGATTTACAGCCTACGCTGATTTTTAGAGGTTTGCGCTCCAAAGAAAGGAGAATGCGTTTATGTATATGCAGTTATCGTACGCGCCAGAAAGTATGTATTCTAAGCACTAGAATATGTTACCATTTACATAAATTTTTTATAAAACGTCTCTTTTAAGGTCGTTTTTCGTGACTTGTGTTTTGTGCCCTGAAGTAGCACCCCAATGTTACCATTCCACTGCGTTGTCCTGAATTTTAGGGGTGTTACATTCTTAATGTTGCTAGTATTACTGCTGCTCATATCAGAGTTAATGCTGCTTAGTTGTGTTAGTACTACTCAATAACTTCAAAGAAAAATGCTAAGTGTTTACTACTGCTAGTACACAGTTAGTACTGCTAGTGTAAAGTTACTACTGCTAGTGCATATTAGTACTGCTCAGAGACTTAGAAGAAAAACTGCTAAGTAGTTACTACTGCTAGTATAAAAGTTACTACTGTTAATACAAAGTTAATGCTGCTGAAGGAGTTAATTTCGCCAGTGAAGAAGTTAGTACTGTTGAGTTAGTTAGTACTGATTATGTGATTTATATGAGTTATTTGTGTAAAAGATATGTATAACTTAT
>BQNB010034574.1:0-51507 GCA_026074375.1 Tanacetum coccineum
TGACAATTCCGTGAGTGAGTCATGACGTACACTTAACTACTCTTCATATCCTTACCCTGCATAAGACCTTGATGTGGACTCGTCGATAGATTCCGAGTTAGAGCTCGAGGCGAGCTGCATGTGAACTACGTATGCATGACATGTAGAGACGTCTATTCTTTCGCTATTAGAAACTACGTCGACCTATATTTCGGTTACGTCTCTGTTTTATTTCGTCATACTATTAAGCCAACCGTTTTGGATGCAAATGTAAGCATTCTTTGCTTGTTCGCAAACACCGTGTTCAGTAATTCAAGATATTATTTTTGAGCGACCTCAAAGTTGAGTCAGATTTTCAAAAACATTAAGCCTTTTACCAAATTCTAACTTAAGTTCATGACAGTTCTTGTTTGATGAGTTGTGAAATTAAGATTTCAAGTTGCTATTTGTCTTAAGACCTTTGAAGAATTTTCTCGAGGATGGGCGAGGCTTGGATGATGTGATTTGGATACTATTTACACTCGTAGTATTTCTATGCTATTATTATTATGCTATGTTTCTAAGCGTACTTTTACCGCAGTCATAATTCGATCTCAATATGACACAAAACTCGTTTTCCCCGCGCCAATTCTGGCATTTAATAGGGTATATTACCCTACCTTACGTATTGCAAACGACTATTTCTCATCCAATATGTAGATTGACATCATTTTTATCGTGGAAACCTGTTACTTAAACGTTTCGGTCTTGAAGACAATTGATTTGACGGGTTACATCATTAGTTTCCCTGGGAGAAATTCGCATAGGAGTGTTATCGCTCTAGTTGTTTGGTTGTATGACCATCGCATAGAAGAACCATTTTGAGATAAAAGGACTGATACGAGAACGGGAACCTTATACTTGATACTGGGTAATTATGTAACCATGATAACAATTTTCGTCATGGCGTTCGTGTTTTGGAGATGGTACTTATTTGGACGAGTCGAAGTCCTTTGGTAACAAAACATGTATAAGTGAGATACTTTTTGAACACTTCCTTTTTAACACATGATGAACTAGTATTTTTCAACGATTACATCATTTAGCGTCAAAACTTATGTATTATAAGGCACATGTAAACATCAAATTTTGTTATTATTCAACCCACATTCAGAAAAATTGTTTTATTGATAAAATATAAATTTCTTTTCAACCGGTTTCATTGTGTTTAGTTAATATGACTTCAAATTTTTGAAAAACTTTATTACGACTCAAAATTTTAAAAATCATTATTTTGACTTCAACTTTTCTAAAAAAATTAAAAAACAATTAAAATAAATAAATAAAATAAAAAAATCTATATTTTATGTTACTTGAAATACATTTTTGGTCAAAAACCTTTTTATTATTATTTATGTTAGGAAATTAGCCTTGTTGTAAGTTTCAACGAAATACGTGAGAACATTTATGTGAGAACATTTATGTTTTTCTCTATATAAACTTTTGTCGCATCTCTGTTTGAACCAATGTTATTTCATTAAATTTCAAACTACATCATATATGAGTATACTACCCGGATTATACTTTGGTCAAAGTAATTACTCAAATAAATATTGTGGACAATTTTTAAAACCATATCTCTGAGAGGAAACACGCGCAACTTAGGAACAAATCATGGAAACCAATCAAGGTACATCCGTACCATACGAACCTATAGCAGATACAAGCTTTGTTCTTCGGAAATTAAGACCGTTAATTGATTTAACTTATGAGAAGTTATAAGAAGTATACGCTATCAAAAAGCTAACGACACTAAGTTGAAGCGAGAAAGATAAGGAAAAACCAAGCATGCAACACTCAATGTTGCAGTTACAAGACATTCAGGTCTTGTGGTGCCAAGGAGTTCTTCGACACAGAAGGTGTAGTTGGCCTACTAGCATGGCTAGAAGGCATAGAGTCTGTGCTCCACATTAGCAAGTGCCCAGCAGAAAGCCAAGTTGAGTTCACAACCTATATACTGTAAGGCTGAACCCTAACAAGGCAAAACAACATGGTTCAGGTCAGGGGTCAGGAAGCTGCTATGGCTTTACTTTAGGAAGGCCTAAAGAAGTTGTTGATGGAAGAGTATTGTCAGGATGATGCAGTCCAAAAATTTGAGGAAGAATTCTAGAATTGTACTATTATTGGAACTGATGCTGATAAGTATATAGCCCGATTTCATGTGTTAGGTAAACTAGTGCCGCACATGGTCACTCTAGAAAGCAAGCGTATTGATCGCTACATTCGGGGTCTAGCTCCTGCAATTAGAGGAACAAAGGAAACCATCCTGTATTAGAGCTTTTGCCATTGCTGCTAATGAAGCCCATCAAGATCTGAACGTCAAGACAAGTACTTTTTCTTGGAACGATCACTTTGTTGCAGTAATATTTAATTTCGATGCCGATTTTAGTTTTATTTCGACCAAGTTCTTACCTTTGATTCATGCGAAACCTAATATTATAAACCTCGGTAACGAGATTGAAATAGCAAACGACGTTAAAGTAGAAACCAATAAGATTGTTCGAGGTTGTAGAATAGAACTAGAAGGTCATACATTTATCATCGATTTGATTTCTTTTAGACATGGTAGTTTCGAAGTGATTGTGGGGATGGATTGGTTATCCAAGCGTAGAGCTAAGATAGTTTGCTTTGAGAAAATTGTTCAAATCCTGTTATCTAACGGGGAGATTTTGAAATTCATGGAGAACGTCTTAAAAGGAACCTGAAATAGTTGAAGACAATGAAAGTAGACGAGCAGAAACTTGAAGATATCCTGTCGTGTACTGATTTCCTGGTGTAGTTTCTAGAAGTTATATCAGTTTTACCCTATCTCACCGGCGCCAAAAACTTGATGCGGTTGTCGTAAGGGACTTCTACAAGAAGTTTTACAACTCCCTAGGCAGAGTACCTAACCGTTGTAGTAGTAGTATATGCAAGACTCGGGGGTTGTTATCGTTCTCTAGGGGAATAGGTTGGGAAGGGTTGATCACGGTCTAACATAATTCTAAAGGTTGAGAGAAAATTATTTTTGTATTTTTATATTTTATAGAATGCAGGTAAATCATATGTTGGGAGGTTGGTTTAGTTTTAGCTATTAAACTAAATAAACTATGCTAATGGTGATAACAATATAATAAAAAGATTGTATTCATTTAATCATGTATTACTCCCTAGATTGCTTTTTCTAGTGTTGTTGCTTTGTCACACTTGTGATGATCTATGTAATTATATACTAAGTCATGAACGAATTACACAAACCCGCCGTCTATTTAATATTCCGTTAGGGCAACACGCAAGTAAGGTAGTATGAAGACTATTACAAGGCCCCTAAGAGAATATTAAATGCTTGTGAAATATATTAAGAGTGGATTAACCATATTAGGGAGCAAGGTAGTATGAAGACTGTTACCCGATGGTATCCTTTCTACACAATCATATTTCCCTAGACATATCAACATCAATACAGACAAAAGCTGGTTTTCTAAAGCCTAGCATGCACATCCATCACAAGAAGCAACATCACTAAGATCTACATTCTAGGTTTCATACAATCATAAATGAACACAATAGGGAGTTTAGCCAAGCATGTTAAAGATAAAGCAAGAATAATAATGAATCAAACAACAAGACATATTGAATGATTAAGATAATCTTACTTGATTAAAACATGAATTGAAGGAGTTACAATAGGGTTTTGAGGCCCTAAAATCATCCTAATAAGCTGCCAAACGAACTAGGGTTCGTCTCCCTTTTTTACTCTAAAGTTACACACTTAAAACCCTAAAAACGGATTTGTATATATAGATAAATCATTGCGACAGTGTCGCGTTTTAATCGTGACGCCGTCGTGAAAGAGAATATTCTAGATCTTGGGCTGGGTCATGCGAGCTGACGCCGTCATGAAAGGTTGTGACGCCGTCACGAAGTGGGTTGTGACGGCGTCGTGTAGAACTGGTGACGCCGTCTCCAGCCGCTGAGAACATAATCTTGAGAGATGTTGGTGTAGGTCCGTAGTCTTGTTCGTTTCTTCTCCAAATGAGCCCAAGTCACGTGTATTTCCTCCAAATGCCTTCCAAATGCTAAATACCTGAAAAGGAATGATTAAGTACCTATTTTGGGCATAAATGCACGATTTAGGGGGTTAAATGACCCCGAAAAAGTGTATAAAATGACACCTCATCATATACCCCTACACTTGGGATTTTCTTGTCCTCAAGTAAATAGCTTTTCTACCTAGACAATAGCAATATGAGGGTCATTTAACCTACTCTTTAAAAGTATTTTATAATACAACCTTCTAGACCTCATAATTAAAAGCACGAAAAGTATATACTAGCACCTCACATAAGTGTTTGAGATTCTCTCTTTCACTTGGATGTATAATAAATTATAACATAAGGGGGAAACGGAAAATCAACACTCATTACCTGTCATAGCATATAAATTACCATAGGCTTGGTAAAGGATCAAACCTCTACCGCTAGGCGCAAGCATTATTCATTACTATCTAAGAGGTCTTTTTAAAGGGTTGTGGGGTGTAGGTGTAAGATAACATATAATGGAAACATAAACAGATGAGATACATTTGGGTGGCTTTGGGTGAATTTGAAGTGGAAGGGTTAGCTAATTATTTACACGAATACACGTTGGTTTGGTTGCTAAGCCAAGACTCGGACGAAGATATACAAACTCTACACAACTCTACATCAATCTCTTTCTTTTTCTTTTCTATTTTTTTAAGAATAACATAATACATCACAACATGGGGTTTACGTATCCCTACACTTGAGGTTTTTACATACTCGATTATTTACAATCTGACTAACGACCTGATTTGAGGTGGATCAAAATAACATGGAGATCATCTAACAAATGTATGGGGGTATTGACTTAACTTTTCTTCCCCATTCTTCCACAAAATAAATACTACCATGAATCCCAATCGTCCCAAAACAATATTTACAAGGATAAGGACTTAGCAACCGTGTACTCAAATAATTAACTTGGGTTAAACACAATAATGTACTAAAAGCGAGTACATACAAGGTAGGCTAAGGCGATTTGGGTGTAACGATTGGTTTAAGGGTTAATAATGCTCTTCATTAATAGTCTGACTTAATTAAAAAATTATGAGAACCATGAAAAAGGATTGGCTCAGAGGGTTGTACTAGGGGTATCCTGCACTAAAGGTGAGTGCATGGCAAGGGTGTGGGATTGTTACATGATCGGTGTGACCATAATAACAATTACAGGTTTAAAACACGGGTTAATCCTAGTGCCTCTTATCAAGCAAATCCTAATACTCACTATGCGGTCTCGGGATGCATCACAAAAACAAGTTCTAGAATTTAATATACTACCGGTACACTCATATAATTTAATACTGATCTCAATGCTCCAGAAAAGGCGACAAAGACCACACGTACACATCCATAACGACAAAATAGATACATATGACTGCCCACTCCTTAACTCGATAAAGCTAAAGGTATAAACTATCTTGGGTATCAATAATGGATACACGAATTCCTATAGATCTAAAGGCGAACCTCACATTTTTAGGGTGGAATTCTGAGGGTTTTTGTGCTAGTCATACACATTCCTATCCATGAGGCGCTATTAATACTCGGTTTTCGTTGGTATGTGTCATAAATTTTTTTAAATTTGGGTCAAAATTACCTTTTTATGCTATGTTTTGATATATTACCCATCATTTTAAGGACAAAGCAAATGGAAATTGCAGGAATAGTTTCTAAGGCTTATTTTCCCCCTATACTTAAGTTGAACATTGTCCCTAATGTTCTATAAAAGTACCCATAAAAACGAATAAAGGGAAAAGGAAACAAGTAAAAGAAACTAATACTCCCCTGGTTTGCTCAATAATGGAAAAGAAACATGCTTCCTTTAGATTTAATCATAATACTTCTTAGAGAATTAAAGTAGTGGTGATCCTGTTAAAACTCTATCCCAACAGGACTTTACCCACTTATTGTTTGAAGGTGTTTTATATACTGGTAGTCTACTATTCCAATCTTTATCAGTTAATTAAGAGCATGATTGCTGAAACATAAACGGGTTTACCACCGGTTCCAACTAAGCTCATACAAATAGACAAAAGACAAAATGTTATTTGCGATCTACGTAATGGTCCAGTAATATAAGACACAAGAAGCAAAGAGACAAGACAAACGCAAAGATATGGAAGCTATCCCGGTACTAGATTACTTGGACCGTAACACTAACCTAGTCTTAATGATAGGGTCCCATATGATCCAAACAACATAAACAAGTATGATGTGATAAACATAATTAAACAATCAACGATATAATTATGAATTCAATTTAAAACAAACCAAACATTGAAACTATTATTAATATGGGCTAATGACCCTGAGGGTTATTTAGCCCAAATATCAAAAGTAATTTAAACAAGTGTAATCAAACAATTGAAATCGAAACGATTAAGAGAGTAAAAATTACACGATGTCTTCTATGGAGTCGTGATCAATGCTTGACCCATTAATGGGATAATCTACTCTTCTAAAATTCGTCTCTTGAGTATGTATATAGAATATGATTATTGCACAATGAACACGTTTTTGAGTCTTTTATTTATAGTTGCTTGGAAAAAAATACTCGATAACGCCGAATCCAGATAGGTCGATACGGCGTATATGGGCTGGATTCCTTGAGTGCGCACTACGTTCGTATAAATCCATTAATATCATTCCTAATTTACTCGATTTACCTGTTATCTTTGAATAGTTATCTTCAGGGATACGGCGTATGCAGACAGCATGGATACGCCGTATTGGGAATTAGTCAAACGCGTTTTCTTGTGAAGTCCTTGGCGGATACGGAGTATCTCTTAGTTGATACGGCGTATTGTGAATTTTTAGAATCTTCAAATTTCTATGTTTTAGCACTAATTTAATGCGCCTTCAGCTTATCTCTTCAAAAAAACACTCAGATTTCTAAGCATATTATCACTTAAAGCGATTACGTACCAAATAATGCAATAATTATATAAAAGTGGGCAAAATAGATAGGATAAATGATATAATAAAGTGACATTATTTAATGTCATCAAATATCCCCTCACTTGAATCCTACGTGTCCTCAAGTAGACCTTAGAAAAAGTTTAGTTTACGAAAATGTGTCCCGAACCAAAGTTAAGGATTTTCTGTTTAAGCATCGTTTTGTCCTAATCACCTTGACAATAACCCAGCTCCTCACGAAATATTGAAATAAAGAAACTCAGATCACACAACTAATCTAGGGTGCAACATTTAAGTAGTAACGCTCAATGCTACGGTCGTGATTAGTTTCGTATCATAAGCTTGGCAAGGATACACATCTCCACCGCTAAAGCTAAGGAAGAACAAGTCAAAAGCTAAATTATAGTTAAGAAGGCTTATGGTTAATCATTCATCAGTCTTTCACCATAAGTACCATACCAACAAGGCAGCTGTATCGTATATACACGGCCGTAATGACAGAATAGACATATACAATCCGAACACATCCTTGTTTCGGTGTTTAAACGCAGGCGGTTTAAGGATGAAGAATGAAATAGGGTAGGGACTCTTCTAACTTTCCACCAAAAGTCGTCATCCCCACAATGCAGCTGAGACATGCATCAACATGGCCATAAACGACGGAATAGAAGACATTCATGCTCGAAAGACAAGTCCTCGTTCAGTAGACACTAAGGTTAGTTGCTAGGAAAGGGAAGTAAAATGGGTGTTAATTAAAATTCACAAAACAAATGATTTAAGCCAACAAAAAGGTGAGGTGCGGTTTGCTAGAAACTTTACTTTTCCCCCGAAGACCGTATCCAATGACAAAGACTTGAATGTATAAAAAAGACGCCTCGATCACAGAAATGACAAAGACAAAAAACAAAAAGGGTGACGTTCCCATAACGGTCAACTTCCCTTACATCCCGCTCTTTACATACTTTTACTTACATAAGTGGTGATATCGGGTCCAACTTTTTAACAAAACTTACCGTTGATTTTTGTAAACGTATCAAACCAATAATCGATCTTCTAAGAGATCTCCTTTGGGTATAAGTAAACTTCTTTTTGATAACGAAAATTTTTTCTTCATTTTTTTTTATAATATCTGATAATAAACCTCGGTTGATTCCACCGTCTTTACTTGTCATAATTTTACCGTATAATCTTATTCCTTGTAGTACTTCTTCATTAAATAATCGAAACATAATTCATAATTGTTGCGAAAAGTTAGCAAAACCTTACGAGCTACATATCTTCCCCATTGCATTGTGCACTTTCCTTCTCCCCCGACCAATATAGAGATAGAAAAAATTTCACTTTGACATAGGAAATACAAAACTTATTTACAACAAAGCAACAGAACAAAAAGCAACATAGGAGAAATAGGCTTAAATCTATACGGCAGCAAAGGCTAAGGTACAAAGTGTAACAAAACATATAATATGTGTACAAAAAAAAAATAAAGGAATAGGGCACAACAGGTTGTTCTAGGGAATTTTACTCTAAAAAAATAGAGAGTAATCACGGGTTACACACACGGGAGTTAACTAACCAGTGAAGTTAGTTATATTTTACGACAGCACCAAGAAAACATGTAGGCTATTATTTGGTTTAAAATCAAAAAAATAAAATAATCCTAGAAATTTTATCAGTTGAACATGTTATGTTCTTATGGGACACAATGTTCTTTCTGTTTTCTTCTTATGTTCTTAGTTTCTTTTCCATCTAGATCCATAGTAACTACACATATATGGACATATAGTGGTTCATGCGCGGTCTCGAGTGAAAAACCATAACCAGCCCAGGCAGGCCAAGTTCTCTAAAGTACACACTACAACTAACCTCAATCCATACATCCCACCACAAACACACTTCACAAAAAATCTCACAAACAACGACTACCTAAAAATGCCCATCACACACCACCACCCCAAAAAATCCACACACCACCCCACCAACAAACATCACCAACCTACAAACAAAAACCAATTCACTCACCGGGCACAGCACCCACAGGAAAAAAACGCCAACCACTCATAAATTTCTATGGAATTTATAGAACAGTTGGAAACAAAAATAGGCTTAATTCTAATTCCCTCATTAATATGTATCACAAGGATTAATAGTGGCCTAGGTAATGTAACAAGAGTGCTTTTTATTAAATTTACAAAAGTCCTTGATATGTGTGAAAACCTCATATATCCATTTTATAAAATAATTACAAAACTGACGCCTAAAATAAATACCAAAAATGTGCTTTTAAAAAAATAAAAAAAACACAGCAAGCCACTTTCAACACTTGGCAAGAAAATGTGGGGACAAATGACGCAATTTGATACGGTCCCTCCCCGCAACCCCCCACCCCCCCACCCCCCTCCCCCCCACCCCCGACCCCACCCCACCCCCCCACCCTGCCCCCCCACACCCCACCCACCACCCAACCCCACCCACCCCCCACCACCCCCCCCACCCCCACGTATACTTCCCCCCCCCCCCACCAACGCACACGGGACTCAGAATGAGCACACGACCCTGCAAAGAGCGCCCCCCGAGAGCCACCGAGAGCCCCCGGAGAAATGCTATCAAAAGCCAAAAGGTGGTCAAACTACCTAAAAGTGAAAAAAAAAAACCTTTTTTTTAAAACTTATGGCAACATAACCTAAGACACCAAGCCAAAAACCTCTAAATGACGAAAAATCTCCCCCCAATCTCCCCCAAAATTCCCATGCACCCCAAAGAAAAATAAAAATCCCAAAAAATTACCAAAACCAATTCAATCCCTCATAGTTCACTAAAAAATTCTCATAAAAAAAAGCAGAAAAAAAAGAAAAAATAAAAAACGCAAGTTAAAAAAAAGAAGGAAAAGCCCTTAAATAAAAAAAAAAAAAAAAAAAAATATAATAAAAAATAAAAAAAATCCCTAACTAACATGTGTTAAAAAACTATTAATAGAATTAACGCTACCCACAACCCCGTTAACTTTATTTATATAAAAAAACAAAAATTCCATCAAAAAACAACAAAGCCTAGCCCCATTTTTTCTTTTTTATATAATAACAAATCCCAACAAAAAAAAACCAAAGCCTTAGGCCCCCATTTCTTTTTTTAACAACAACCAACAGCCCAACACCCAGCCCAAACCCAAAAATTAAACAGATTTTTTAACCGGGTCAAACACAAATCAAATGCACCCTCTTATAAGTTAAAAAGGGCGGGAGAAACAGTTTTTACTGTTCATCTCCTTCCCCAAATTACCCGGGTCAAAAAACAAGGGGCAAGTGTAAATTAAGGACGTAGAAGGATAATTCGAAGGATAAAGTACAAGCTGGCAGGGTTAAACGTCATTGAGAGACTCCTATTGGTCAATCCCCACAAGAGGGACACACGGTGGCAAGTAAGAAAGCACACAAGGAGATTGATTTTTATGCTATTTCACTCATAAGGGGATTTCACCATAAAAAGTAGCACGCAAGCTGTCACATCACGGATTGCCACTCTGCTGGCAATCCGTGTGACAAGAATCTAATCCAACGGTGACTAAGGAGTATCCAATGATTGTGATAAACGGATGGATGAGATCAAGAGGAGCGTACAACAGACTCAGGCCCCTAGAAGCTTCCCCTGGCTACTATAAAAAGACTCATTCACTCACACACATAAAAACGAGTTTTTTTTAGCTTTTAGATTTTTAGAAAATTGTAACTTTAGCTTATTAAGTTTTTAGTTTATAAAATTTCTCTTTCAAGTCAATGTAATTCAACTTTAATATTTTGTAATGATTTTTCTAGTTAATGAAATCTAGTTTTCCTTTAATACAATTGTCATAAGCTCTTAATAAGCTAAAGTGTTTGTGTAATGTTTGATAAACTCACAATAATCTCTTATTATCTCTCTTAGTCTCTAAGCTAAGATTGAGCTTAAATAAGCCTTTAACATACTTAAATCTATAAAATCAGTTTAAAACCTTGGATTATTGGACTTTTGAGCTTTTGGAGGGGAAGCTAACAATGGAAGAGCTTGCAAGGAATTTTACTAGGCTTATTTTGAAAATAAGCAATAGCTTTTGTTAAGCTCTAGAGCAAATTTTAACCTTTGTTTACGCAAAGGTTGATTGTAAGTGTTCATATTACTTTACATGCCTTAATTTACCTAGTCCTAAATTTGCTTATCTGTCTTATATCTAGTTATATAGCTTCTTAGTTTGCTTAATGTTATCTTATGCTTATATTAGTTTTCATTTGATAACTGTTTTAGTCTATTTATGTTAGATTTTTGTTTTCTCATTTGTCTTCAAAAATCTTAAATCCAAAAAATAATATCTTAAGGCATGTAGATCTTTGATTCTAGCTTAATTGATTATTGATTTATGTATATCAAGCTTGTTATAAGCTATTTGATATCTGGTACTTAGGCTTTTCTAGCTAGAATTAAAATTTCCAAGTTAAAATGGATTGTGCTTAGGTTTAAGGAGTGTTTGGTTTCAAAACGGTTTGACCACTTAAAGTCAATGCAGTTGAACTCTATGTTTGAAATATCACTTACTTAAATCATGTTTAAAAGAGTAGTTAAGCAGTTTTCATAAGTTAGTTTTCAAAATCTAGCAAGTTAAGGTTGATTTTATAATCTGTGCACCAGGGGAGTTTGTTTTAAAAAAGCTAGTAAATAAATTTTGATCCAAGCGTTAACAGCTTGTTTTTGTTTGTGTTGTGTTTATTCCACTCCATTTGGAGTGTGCCATGCATTCTTGACCATTAAGGTCAACTGCATTTGGGAATTGTACCCATATTAGGCTAAGTTGCATCAATAGGTAAGCACTAAGTACTAGCAGTCCTTTTGGATCAAAATTAGGTTATCTTTAGTAGATTTTAAGCTTGGAAATTCAGTAGGCTTTTAGTTTGCATATTAGTTAAGTT
This sequence comes from Tanacetum coccineum, assembly GCA_026074375.1. Classification (NCBI taxonomy): domain Eukaryota; kingdom Viridiplantae; phylum Streptophyta; class Magnoliopsida; order Asterales; family Asteraceae; genus Tanacetum; species Tanacetum coccineum. The sequence continues at coordinate 11,933 of BQNB010034574.1, forward strand.
AGATTAAAACTTGTCTTTTAATTTCTAGCTTGTTAACTAGGTTAATTTTGCTTTTCAAAGTCATTAAAATCTGAAAAAAAACAAAAATATGCAGTCAAGAGTTTTTGATTCTTAGATCTAGATTTCTAGCTTGTTAGTATAGATTTTATAACCTGAATTCATAGTTTAAACATAGGAGTTCTTATTTAGAAAAGTTTGAGTGCTTAATTGGCTTATTTAATCTTGTGGCTTATTCAAAAAAAACATCAACAGTTGGCTAAAATCTAAAGTTTCATACATAGATCATTAAATTCAGTTTAGGATACGTTTAAGTTGGATTAAAAATATATTTTAAATCTAGTTTAGTGTAGCAAAACTTATAAGGAGTTCAAAACAGTTGGAATTAATGAAAATAGGTTTAAATTGAGCTGTGTGCAAGCAATTAAGTGAAATTTAGCTTTTTGACTCTCAAAAGCCATCTTTCTGAGACAGCATGCTTGATAAGCTGTTTGTGAGCTTATTACTTAGTTATAGCTTATAGTGTCTTTATTAAAATTGCTTAAAAAAGTATTCTCTACAACTTTTGTTCTTTGAGTTTTCAAAAATAAAAAATACCCAAAAAAGTTTGTAATGGGACTTGAACCCGTGACCTCTAACACACAACACACACACCCTACCACTATGCTTCAATAGCTCATCCATTAGTCTTTTGCACTATCTTTCTTTTATATACATTTTGTCATTTTAAGACTAATAAGTTGTTATAGCTTATTTCGTGGCTTATTTGATAAGCTGTGTTAATAAGCTTAATTTTCTTAGGTTTTAAGTAGTATAAGCTATTTTCTGTAATTTTTCTAGAATTTTTATAGTTCGTTTAGTATTTTTTAAAAACGATTTGTATTTTCAAACAAAAATTTTAAAAAATCATAAAAAATCGAAAAATAATCAGAAAAATATAAATCTTTTTTAGAAAATTTTCTTTTATGGTAAAGTTTATAGGAAAATTAGTTTTGCTTTCATAGGGTCCCTAATTTTCAAAATTTCAAATTTTTAAAAGAACGTTTTGTCCCTGTTCTCGTTTTTTTGTTCGTGTTTTTAAACGCTCATTTCAACTCCGTTTTTTGTTCTAGATTTTTTAAAACTACTTTTTTGTCAAATAGAGGTCCATTAAAAAAAAGTTAGGTTTATTTTTTAGAAATTTATGGGTTTTGAAACCTCCGTTTAGGGGTCCCGTTTTGGTTAAATTTATTGATTTCCCCGTTATCTTGGTCTTTTCGTGATTAATTGTTATCATTTGTTTTTTAATTTTTTAAAAGTAGATAAATCAAAATCAACTTTGTTACCAATTCAATCAATTGACCGAACATCAAACGTGTTTCAATTTCACATTCGTTGGGATAACGACCCGGAATCAATACTTCCCGGTTACTATACGTATTATAATCATATATATTAATGTGAAATTTTCCTTTTTACTTTTGTCCTCAGGGTAATTTTGGTAATTTTCTATTATATTATATATTTTTATATTAAACTATAAATAGATTCTGACGAATCAATTATTTGGCGCCGCTCCCCGGGGATTTGTGATAAAGATTCCTTCGTTTGAAGTTTGTTGATCGTGATTTGAAAGACCCTTTCATTTTGAAAGTTTGTTTTTATTAAAAAATAAAAAAAATTATAAAAAAAATAAAAAGTAAAAAAATATTTTTTCTTTCTTTTAGTATAATTATCATATAAAAAATAAAAATAAAAATCAAAAATATAAAAATTGCCCATAAAAAAAAAGTTGGTAAAAGAACACCAACAAATAATACCTTCAATTGAGGTATTATCCATAATAAGTTCCCAACTCGAATCAAAGATTTCAAAAAACTTACCATTTGTGTCATTTACGAAATACTGCTCACTTTAAAAAGAAAAATTTTGGTTTAAGTTGTCTATCTCGTTATCCGTTAAAATAGTTTGTTTTAAAAAAATATATAAAAAAATAATAATAAAATAATACAAAATAAATAAAAAAAATTAGTTAAATTTTTTTTTTACTTTGTGCATGCGCACTCGTTCTCAAACCCGCAACCGTAACCGTCAACAACAAGCCCAACCGGCTGTTGTTCAACCATTTCATTTAGAAGAACCTTTTGTTAATCCTCCCCTAGTTCCGATGGCTGATAACCGGACTATGGCACAATTGCTCCAAGCACCCACCGAAGGGTACGAGGATGCAATTGTAATTCCCGAAATCAATGCTAATTTTGAGTTAAAGCATGGTTTGATCAATTCTTGTTCAAAAAACAAACATTTTCGACATGATAATGAAAGGAATCCACATGATCACCACATCCGTTATTTCAATAAGATACCTCAACAATGAGATTCCCGGAACGTCCCAAGCACGTCAATAAGCTTAGCTTTCCGTTTTCCTTGAAGGTTTCAGCCCAGATTTTGGCTAGAAAAAGAACAACCTCGATCAATATTGACATGGAGTGATCTATTTCAAAATACATTAATCAATTCTTTCCTCCTTCAAAAACAACAAATATTAGATCGAAATCATGAGATTTCAACAAAGAGTTGACGAATCTTTTAAAACGCGGCTTGGGATCGATTATAATGACCTTCTTCGAGCATGCCCACATCACGGATTTTCTGAATTACATCAATTAGATACGTTTTACAATGCTTTGAATGCTAATGATCAAGACTCGTTGAATTCTGCTGCTGGTGGAAACTTTTTGGATAAGATGCCCTCGTGAATGCTTGAGAATTATTGTAAAATTAAAAAAAAAAAAAAAAAAAAAAAGAGTAAATCCAAGGTTCGTAATTCAAGAAACCAAGCAGATCGTTGCCAAAAATGAGTTTCGAATTCATTTACCCCCGGAAAATTCACCAGATGCTGCTGCTCTTAAACAACCGAAAAGTTTCCTGAACTTGAAGAATATGATGAAGACTATGCTTATCGCCAAACAAAAAGCCCAAGCTCACCGCACCCAAAAACGGTCGCGCAGCAGTGTTTAACGTTGTGGAAGTGCTCAATCTTATAAAAATTGTCCATCCGCCGATGGCAATGTTTATCGAGACACCATTCAAGAGTACGATTCACAAGCTGCTAGCAAACCAATTTAATCAAGGAAAATACCAATTCTAGACCTCCATGGTTCAAACCAAATCCAACCTCCTGGTTTTTCCTTCCGAATCAAAACAATCAATAACCGATTCAATCAAATCAAGGAAGTAATTTCAACCAAATCGAGGAACCAATTCAATCAAAAATCGTGAAGTACTTCAACCAAGGACAATGTATCAACCTCTGACAATTCAAATCCTGGTTTACCAAGCTCCATCTCCTGCTCCGCAAATGCAAGGTGTTTCAAAGACTGATTTTGAGAATTATGTCAAGGCTAATGATGCAGTGTTAAGGAATATGCAAAATCAAGGCCAAGGTTTACAAAACCAGATGACAAATTTAAGGGAAATGCTTTCTAAGCTCATAAATTCCAATACCCCTTCGTCTTCGAGTTCAGGTACTCTACCGAGTCAAATCGTAACTAACCATCGCGAGCATATTAATGCTATCATCACCCGAAGCGGTAAAACTTGTGAAGGACCTTCGACTCCTCATATTTCTACTCCCGTTGTTTCTACTCCTCTAAAGGAACCCGAACAAAACCCTGAGACGTCAATGGACAAAGTGCAAAAACCAGGTTTACAGGAAAGTACCAAAAGCACAAGTCCCACCTCCGAGGATCAAGATTCTATTTTTATTGAAATTCCAAAACAAAGAGCTAAGAAAACTGTTCAAGAGCCTAATTCTCCAAAGCCTAATTCATATCAACCTAAACTTCTATAGACACGAGAGTATGAAATGAGAGAGAAAAAGATAACCCATTGCTCACAGAAGAGGTTTTTATGAATGTTGTTTAAAACAACTCCGTTTAGAAATTGGGTTTAAAAGAAGCTCTCATTGAAATCCAAAATTCAACAAAGTTAACACTTTATGAGAAAACAAAGAGAAACTTAACGAGATTGCCATTAACAACGTAAATGCTGAATGTTCTGCCATCATCTTGAACAAAGTTCCCGAGAAGCTCGAAGATCCCGGAAAATTTCTTATTCCGTGTGCTCTACAAGAACTTGATAGGACAAAAGCATTTAGCTATATCCGGGCTAGCATAAATCTTTTGATTGCCTCATTTCTAACTACAATCAACTTGGGCTTGGAGCTTTGAATGCCCACCCGAATGACACTTGAGCTTGCTAACCATTCCGTTACGCACCCAATGGCATAAGCCGAGGATGTTGTAGTTAGAGTTGATGGTTTATCAACCTTCTTGCTGATTTTTTGTGGTTTAATTTTGAACCAGACCGGAGAGTGCCCTATTATTTTAGGAGACCTTTCCTTCGCACTGAAAAGCTCTCATTGATTTATATGATGAAAAATTAACTTTTAAGAGTAGGAAGTGATGAAACTGTGTCTTTTATGCTGAAAAATCTGAGAAAAGGAAGAATAAGCAATTTGCTCATGCTATTTTTATCATTGATTTTTCGATAGATGAGCCATTTAGTGGCAGTACCACTATTCATTCTGATGCTCTTCCTCCTAGTTCTTCTCTGGGGAAGACTATGATAATCTTGAGGAGTTTCGCCGATGAACTCACTTTCTTGATTCATTTCCACCAGGTAAAAGATGAATCATTCTTAGAATGACGATTCATGGACGAAAATTTTTTCAAGCATTATTCAAACCCTCTTTTCAAATTTGATGATCACTTCACCTCTAGCAATGTAAATCCTCTATTTAACGAGATGGTGGAAGATGTCGAAAACGAGAACTCCAATGTTTCAAATTCCGATGAGCCAGTTTTACTTAACACACCTTTGTCCGATAAGGTTGAGTGTTCCGATCCATAAGTCGATATTGATGAGATCGATGCTTTTCTAGCCATGGAAGTTTCTTCTAATTTTGAGGAAGGTTATTATGATTCGGAAGGAGACGTAATTTTTCTGGAAAGTCTGTTTAGTGATGATACCACCCATAATCTCTCTCCCGAAGTGATTTTTGATCATGAACCAAAACAAAATGAATCCATCCATAATACTTCGATTACTTTTTCTCCAAGGAGTGATCCTCTTCACCATGAGTTCACCGGAGAAATCATTACACTTCCTTCGAGGATTGCTAGAGAACATGAGGATACTTAGTCTTAATGACTTTGGCTTTGTGAATATCAACTTCCCAATCACCGGAAAAAGTTTCATGCTAATCCAGTTTCAAATATCACAACTCCCTATCCCCGTTCAAGAAGAGGTTCGATATTTTTCCGGTGAATTAATTCCATCAGGTTGAGAATGATTGATTTCGAAGAAAGAAGAAAAATTCTACTTTCCTTCTCGAACATGATCACCAAACTAGATCATCAAGACAACCCGTCACTCCTCGACCTCCTCCGAACCACCAAAATTTTAAGATTCCGCCTTGATCCAGATACGCCGTATAAACAACTTTGATGATTCTTAAACCAAGAGGCTTGTTTCAACTTTAGATAGAAGGCGTAAGAATTTTTTCTCACTTTTCCACCTACCCCAAGGATTTCTCCTTTTTAATTTTCTTTCTTTCGGAAGTGAGGAACTCGTTTTGACCACCCGGCATCCTTCATTTTTTCATTTTATCTATGAGTCCCAGTGGTGTTTCAATGGAAGTTTCTTATTCCAAGTATTGCTCTCCCTAAGGACGAATGAATTCAGGGATCGAGTCAAGCTATGTGACTCGGTTACCAAAAACAAAGCGCTTCGTGGAGCACACCATGCCTTATTCCATTTTCTATTTTTCTTTCTAGGCTTCTAATGTGTGGTAGGTGCTTGTACTCTTCCGTTTCCTTTGTTTGGTTGTTTGTACTTGTGATTATTTGCAGGATTGACCCAAATTTTCTGAAGACTCTCGTGTTTTCTGTGTTTTGTTCCGGTTTATCATCGACTTCCTAGCCTTTGCTTGCCATTAGTTTGGGGAAATCCGATATCCTAAAGATTATTATCGACTAACATTTATCTTCAGCACACTTAAAACAACGCTTAAAGTATGTGTATACTTTCTTCATGTTTGAGTTATGCATTCGACCTTTTTGAATTCTAGTATGGGGTTTTTAAGTCTTAGGCTAGGAAACATTGAGGACAATATTTGATTTTAGTATGGGGTAGTATATCTTCGATATGATCTTACCTACTTTTACCGTTGTTCTCACGTACCCCGTTTTCCCACAAAAATTTTTCAAAAAAATATGAAAAAATTTAAAATTTTCAAAAATAAAATAAGTGTTTTTGTCACAATTTTTGACTTTCCTTTCTGGTAAGAATAAAATTAAATTTGACCCCGATCGAGCACGGCTGTTGAGCTCTATCTTGTTCCTAAACTTTGAATTTGGTTCTAAAAACCGGATATTTCCCCTACACTTATTTTGTTTCAAAATACCTTTGATTGCAAATAAGACGAAGTTACAAACAAACAAAGCATGATTACAAAATAATTCAAACATAATAAAACAAACAATAAAGAATTAAAACATAAGAAACTCCTAATATGCAGGATAAGTAAATATTAGGTTGCCTCCCAAAAGCGCTTTTCTTTATTTACGAGTCTTGTAGCTAGACTCGAAGTCACACGTCCTTACGTAACTTCTCCTTCATCGTCCATTCCAGTTACATATTTGGGTCCAAGCTCTAAGCATTCTTTGTAAAAACCTAATATTTTGCTCATTACATACTCTACTCCTCTTCTTTTGTCTTCTTCGTTCCTAAGGTAGACAGATTTTGTGTGCTCTTTTTCTAGGTTCGACAATGAGTCGTACTGTTCTATCTTATGGGGCATCTTATAGGCAACTTCATCGTTTCCATTGGTGAACCTAACTACTCCTTCGGTGGGTCGTGAGTCATGTTGGACATTTCAACAAAAGGCCTTCCTAGCACTACTTGTGATAGCCTAGGGTCTATAATTGAGCTAATATCCTCAATAATCATGCAGTCTACGATATAGGTGAAGTTTCCTACAAAGACATGCATTCCTTTAATCCTCCCTGTGAAATTGCTAACTCCTCCATTCGAGTTTTCCCTTGGGTCAAGTTTTCTTCTCATGATTCAATTATACATCATCCAGGTCATGATATTTAGAGGGGAGTTAGGGTCAATGTAAGCTTTTTCCACATGCACATGCCTAATGTTGTATGGTATCTTGAGGTTCGAGGGGAATCCTTCCATAATGATGGGGTTCCATAGGAATATTGAAGGGATTGGGCCACACATAAGGTACTTGTGATATGTAAGTTCACTCCTAGTTAGGAACATGTCGAAATGCTCCACTTCTTGTTCTCCTGCTTTGGGTTCCTCTTTATGGGAATCATCATCCTTCCAGACAATCTCGATAAACATCACGTCGCCATCTTCCTCCTTGGTGCAAATGAGTTCAGTGTTGGACGATGGGGGAACCAATCTGAGCGATTCAAAGAATGAATTGAATTTGAGGACTTTTTTGGTGATGAATAAAACTGATGTATTAAGTGGCGTAGAAGATTCGGAATGGACATTTTCTGGTTTGTTCTTCTCTCCTTCCTTATTCACTTTAGCTTTGTCATCTTAGGGGTCGCTTTGTTGCTTAGGGCAGATTGTGATGGCGTTGATCGAACTATGAACATGTGTTGTGCATTGCGGGTCTATTGTTGGGTAAGAACGAGGAAACAAAACTGGTGAAGTACTCAGCTTCGGGTTCTTAACCGTATTACTAGGTAGTGCGCCAGCTATTCGATCGGTGATGGCCTTCAACACTGTGTCAATTTTGTTGGTCATCTCACTTTGCTGTTGTTTGAAATCGGCTTCAAACTTGGACAGTCTGGCATCTTGAGATGCCATGAAGTTGGATACTAGTCCTTCTAGATCTGATTGATTGTTAAAGCTTTGAGGACGATTGTTGAAGGAACGGTTTGGGATTGAACCGTTGGGTTGGAACCGGTTAGGTGGGTTTGAAAAATTATTTTGAGAATTTTGGAGTTGTCTCCACCTAAGGTTTGGGTGACTTCTCCATAATGGATTATAGATGTTGATGTGATGTCGTGTAGGGTAATTATTTGATTATCAAGTTTTACATTTATATTTAGCCGACAAACCTAAAACAACACTTTAACGAGCAGTGTACCCGGTCAAGATGGAGTTCGTGGTAAGTAGGGTGTCGAACACTAAGAGTGGAAATTCAATCCTATATTCTATCAGTATTTTAATTAGTCTATTTACTGGTTAAACCTATGCTAAGTACGTTGTCTAATGAAATGGGGGATTCAGCCTGAGAGACTGGCACAAGTAGAAGCACATAGTTGGTGGATGACAAATTACCAATTCAATACACAATACAATCACATAAAAGATGAAGAATATAATAGAAAAGCGAGATAACAACCAAATGATTAAAAACAATATTAGCCATATTAAATCTGGTTCAATGCTGGTTTGTTGGTTAAAAGTGCAACAATTTACTTATCTCGAAGCGCATATCATTCCTAGACTTAGGACGGGACATCATCCAAAGTACTAACACAATTAATCCTGTCACACATAATGCATCCGCATAACGCATCCTTTATTTTAATTATAATCTATCTTAGAAATTAAAAGCATGTGATCCGTTAAAACTCTAGCCCAAATGGAACAATTACGCACATATTTAGTTCGAAGGTTTTTTCATATACTGTAGTTTACTAATTCCACTCATTATTCATGTTATTTTAAGAGCATGAATTGCGGAAACAAAAATGGGTCACCTACCAGTCCAACTAAGCACATAATCATAAGACAAAAACAGAACGTTTATTTGTGATCCTATTGTCCAGGTAATATAATAACGATATGAGAGCTATCGACGTATCTAAGATTAACATGGTTCCGTAAACACTCGATTCCTGTTGAATGTAGGTCCGCAATTCAATATACATAAACAAGTATGAGGTGATAAGACAAAATTAAACAAATAAACTATAAATTAAGAAATTGATTTTAAAAACAAACCAAACAATTGAACATTTCATTAAGAAGAGGCTAATACCTGAGGAGTAATTAGCCCAGCAAACCATTATAATAATACAAACGTAATCAACCAATTGAAATGAACGATTAATAGGAGTAAAAATTACACGATGACTTCTAAGGATCTGAGTAAATGCTTGACCTTTATGGCTGATCTTCTCTTCTAAAATTGTCTCTGATGAGTATGGTATAAAGAATATGATATTGCACACTTAAAACTAATTCGTTTTAAGTCTTCAATTTCTATTAGATTGCCGAAAAAACACTCAATACGTCAATATCCAGATAAGGCCGATATGGGCGGCGTATTGGGATTGGATTCCTTGGATGCGTCGCTATGGTTCGAAATAAATCTTTGATATCAATCCCAATTTACTTTATTTTACTGTACTCTTCGAATAGTTATGCTTGCATAGAAAACGCGTATATAGATAGCATTGAGTACGCCGGTATGGGAATTATCAAACGCATTTCTAGTGAAGTCTTGGCGCAGATACGCCGTATCGTTTTAGTTGGATACGGCGTACTGGTGAACATTTAGACATCCTTTCAAATGTCTTCGTTTTAGCTCCAATTTATGCGCCTTTTAGCTTATCATCACAAAACACTCCTGAAAATACTGCATTTCTCAACTTTAAAGCGATTAAGTACCAAAAATGCATATAAATTAAATATACAAGTGGGCAAAATAGATAGGATAATGATCTAATAAAAGTGACGTTGTTTTGATTCATCAAATATCCCCTCACTTGAATCCACTGTCCATAAAGTACGTTATAAAAAATTAGTTTATGAAAATGTGTCCCGAACCGAAGTTAAGGATTTTTTCCCGTTAAGCATCGTTTTGCCTAATCCCTGTACGATAAACCAAGCTCCATCACAAATATATAGAAATGAAAACATTCAGATCACTCAACTAATCTAGGGTGCAGCATTTGAGTAGTACGCTCAATTGCTTGGTCATGATTAGTTTCGTAGCATAAGGTTGACAAGGATACACATCTCCACCGCTAAAGCTAAGGAAGAACAAGTCAAAAGCTAATAAAATTAGTTCAAGAAGTGCTTACGCCTTTTGAGCATTAATAGTCTTTCACCATAAGTACCTTACACCAACAAGGCAGCTGTATCGTGATATAACAAAAACGGCTGTACCGATGAATATAGACTATACAATCCGAACACATCCCTGTTTGTGTTTAACCAGCAGTTTATCGATGAAAAGTGATATAGGTAGGGACCTTTTAAACATTCACCAAAAAGTTCGTCATCCAAGCAGGCACTGAGACATGCATACATGGCCGTAGATGACAGAATAGACATGGCAGCTCGAACAAGTGCCTCGTTCGAGTAAGACACTAAGGTTAGTTTGCTAGGAAAGGGAAGTAAAATCGTGTTTAAATAAAATTCAACAAAACAAATAGATTAAGACCAACAAAATAAGGTGTTGTGCTAGTAAACTTTCCTCCTGACTGTTTCCATGACAAAGAACTCATATATCTAGACAAACAACCAAAGATGACGGTCCCTAACAGTCAACTCCCTTACATCCTTCTCTTTTACATACATTTACACAAGTATGATATCGGCCAAATTTTTTACAAAACATAACCTTGTTTGATTTTTGTAATGTATCCAACGAATATTTGGTTATCCTTCTAAGTATTCCTTCGTATAAACTTCTTTTTTGAAACGACTATTTTTCCTTTCCTCCTCATCTTTTTTTTGCTTTTTCATTTGTCATTTTATATTTCATAATGCATTAATAATCCTCGGTTTTGATTCCACCATACTACACTTATCATATTTACCCGGAATAACTTTTCCTTGTAGTACTTCTTCATGCGGATCATATATTCATAAATTGCAAAAAGTACAAAACGTTTACGACTACATTTTTTCCCATTGCATTAATTGCAATTTCTCTCGACCATCACAAAGATAAAAAAATTCACTTTGACCACAGGAAATACAGACTTTACACAAAGCAACTAGCAACATAAGAATAGGCTTAATCTACACGGGAGCTAAGGTGCAAAGGTAGTAACGAAACAGTATAATATGGTGTACATAAAAGAAAGGAATGGCTCAACAAGTTTGTTCTAGTGGGAATTTTACTTCTAAAAAATAAGATAATCAATGGGTTATACGGGAGTATTAACAAATCAGTGACGTTAGTTATTTTATTAGCGACATGTAAGCTATTTAGTTATCCTAGAAATTTATCAGTTGAACATGTTCGTCCATCTAGTCCATAGTACTAAATCATGACGTTCCTCTGAGTGATATACCAGGCCAGTTCTAAAGTCACTTATATATACATCACCGGCAACACTCATAAATTTGTGGAATTTAGTATACATTTGGAAACAAAATAGGCTTAATTCTCACAATATGTATCAAGGGTTATAGTGCGGTCGTAATGTTAAGCTAGTGATTTTTACAAAGTCATGCTAGAAAAAAAATCAATTATTGACCATTATTTAACATTTTTAAGCACTTTGCATGTTATTTTGTAAAAAAGAAGACAAGTACGTTCTAATTCTCCATCCCCCACTTAAATTATACAAAGTCCTCGTTGTATAGATAAAACAATTAAATAATAAGGGAAAATAGAATTAGAACGGAAAACTCCCTGATGTTTTGCTCGTGATAATTCTCCAAGATGAGTCCTTGAGCAAAAAGTGTGTTGACTAGGGCTTCAACATGCCCGGATAAGTTCAACACATGTCTTTTTCAGCATATACCATATCATAGTTTCAGCAAGGTCCTGTATAAGAGATTAGAAGACAAGTGCAAATTCTATCTCGCTATAATGGTACAAGAAAATAATTAAACACACAACTGTACACGGATCAGTACGCCGTATCCCAAACCTTAGGATACGCCGTATGGTTCTTGTAAAAACAATTAAATACTAGAAATTAAATATCAAGTTTTTAAAACTAATAATGTCCAGACATCTCTATACGCCGTATCCAGAGGGGTTCGATACGCCGTATAGAGTGTCTGGGAAGACAGACTCGTGCAACAAACAATTAAAATGCGACAAACAATTAAAATGATCGGGTTGTCTCCCGGGAAGCACTTTTGTTTCACTTGGTCTTTAAGTTCGACCTTTTTCTCCTTCCTTTCATTCTTCCTCCATGATTCGCTTGCAATTATCCCCAAGAGCGAATTTCTTCATAATCCTTTGGCATGATGCGTACTTCTTGCGAAATCTCATGCTGAGCACAACGTATTTTGTCATATCATCATCGTTAATGATGGTAAAACCTGAAATAATAGAAAAACTCCTGATGAAACAGGTATATCGATCAAAGTTTCGGCATGACTCTTCGTTTCATCCTTGTCCCCAATTATGGAATAGTAAAAAAATTTAGACATTAGGTTAATAAGAAAGGAAGGGAGGAGGTCAACGATAACATGCTTATACCCGATTACACAAGAAAATTTCATTTTATAAGAGTTGGTTTTAACAAAAGTTGGCTCAAAAACATCTTGATTTGTTTTAGATTGTAGAGGTGTGTCCAAATCATTTAATTCTATGTAATTACCATAGTACAAAATCATCTCGATCCGTTTTAGTTTCTAAGTTAGTAAGTCCAAATCATAGTTTAGTTTCTATATAGCTACCATAGAATTGGTCGAATGATACACTACACCCATCAGTCCGCAACTACAGTTTGTATACTGTTTGAATAATGTAGACGCTTTTTTTTATTTACAAATATCCCGTTTGATTAATGCTAGTGGCGAGCTTAACCACATTTAAAAAACAACGTTTTTCCTTCCCCGACCGTGCTTCAAGTAAATCTTCCGTTTTGAAGACATCGATCTTGAATGGCAATTGACGAAGAATGGTCCGTCCCGAGAGATTAAATGGGACACATTATCCTTGAGTATTCCATGATGATAAAGTCTATAGGAAAACTAAATTTGCCTAACCTTACTAGCACATTTTTGGCATACCCCTTAGGGTTTTCTTTAATGTGTCGGACTCAGCCAGTTCGAAGGTCAACCTAGTGTGAGATATAATTCTAGACCAAGGTTGTTGAAGTAGAGAAAGGCAAAACGCTCAACAACTTGCTCCACGGTCAAATAAGTAGCTTTATCAAGAACGAGTATTATGAATAGAACAAGGCAAAGTAAAGCTCCCTGGGTCTTTTTCTTTTTAAGGCAAGGAGTGATCATAAGTATCCAGAATATTCACATCTTGTGCCTCTCTCTAATCATTACAGCTAAAGTTTTGTAGTCGTCTTGGAAAATGGACTGTTTCAGAATATAGGCTTATGTGATGTGTGCCCAATACGGTGTATGGCTCATGCCTGATACTGTGTATCTCAGCGAAATCGGATTTAGCAGTTGAGATCGATTTAACTTGGTGTCTCGAGGGTTAGTTTCCGAAGAGCTGGGCATGCTTCCAAAAACTACACTCTTGCAAGACGGTTGCTCATCTGTCCCATATGTAATTTCCAAGGTCTTAATTGAAGCTCCTTGGTTTCTTATGGCTGCATCGGTAGAAGCTCGGATCTCCTGGATATTTTCGATTTTTCCTTTCATGCCTTTAGCCTTATTCCTTGCCTAATTTGTCCCATGATTCTTCCCAGTTTGGGCCTTCGATCAATATACCAACAGTAATTTCCATTATTTCGTTGGTAGAATCCTAGCCCTGCTGCTCTATACTGTCCTCCAGGTTGATAGGGTGCACCGAACTGTGTATAGTAGGCTTCTTCCCCAAAATTTTCCCTTCTTCCTTTTGTGGACAAATATTATGTATCATGATTGTCCATGCAAGTTCGCATCCGACCTGAGCAGCGTACACTTTCTCTCATTTACTTTCTTATTTCCGTCCGAGATTGTTGAGTTTGGGCCTGTGATAGCAAAGCCCGTTAAGTTTCAGTACATCAAGGTCCTAGAAGATGTTTCCATTATCCATTATCCTGAGAGTATTCAGCCATCTCCTGAATGGCTATTTTAGCATCAGCAGCAGTTTTTTGGTTAAGTAATGGTACCCTTTGAGTCCAGATACTGTCGAGTTGGAAATCGAGCCTGTTTAAACAAGATAACTTTCCTGCAAGTCGTCAAATCCTGTGAGGACACTTCATCAGCAATTCTTTAAATCTTTTACCGCTCGGAAAAGCATAAGTCATCGGGTTCCTGCTGTGAAGTTGTTCGAATTTCCGTCCATTTTCTTTTGCGGTGCGTGCAAGGGTGACCATATTGTTTCAAAAACTTAGTTTTAGAATCTCCTAGGCTTGTAATTAATCCCTGATGGCTGGTTTCCTAGCCATCTACTTGTACTACCAGGTGAGGGATACTACTAGGAAGGCTCGTGAGCAATTGATTTGATTTTGAGTTACTTTTGAGATAAAATAAGTCAACAATCTCTGTAACCTTTCGAATGTTCGCGTTTGCATCTTTCGTGTTCTGAGCCACTGAAAGTATTGTCATGTAAGTTCATTGAGAAATTGCCCCTCAATACAAAGGGGGGTATCTTTGTTAATCGTAGGCGCTATTAACGCCCCGACCCGTAATTTTTCTCGTGTTTTACACATATACTGCTCAAATCTTTTTCGTCATTGTTTCTCTTACGTCCCTTTCCGCTCTTATGTTCTTGATGTCAAAAAAGTGATCGAAGCTCAGGTTGAATTCGATTCTATGAGAATAGGTGTATCGAAGAAGCTCCATTTTAGAGCGAAATTTTATGTTCTGGTTTTTTTCAAAAGTAAGTAGATCCTTCGTCGAACTCTTGTCATGCACTACCTGAAACAAATGACAACGAATCAGTAGGATATGTCCTGGTGAGAGGAATTAAGCGTGAAATCAAATAGATGGAGTTTTACTATTGTTACTGTATCAGATGACGAATACTCCGTATTCAATTAAATTAATACGCCGTATGGGTCTGTTGAATACCAGTACGTCGTATTGAGCTTACTGAATACACAATATTGTCTTGAAACAGATACGCCGTTTAGACAGTAAAACTTAATACGCTGTCCTGATCAGAAGGTTTGATACGTCGTATCCAACTGGTGGATACGGCGTATCAGGTGATCAGTCAGAACATAATACTATTTAAAACAATTAAATGCGGGCATTAAAACAAACAATTTAAACACAAAAAGCCTTCCTAGCACTACTTGTGATAGCCTAGGGTCTATAATTGAGCTAATATCCTTAGTTTTCCCTTAGGTTAAGTTTTCTTCTCATGATCCAATTATACATCATCCAAGTCATGATATTTAGAGGGGAGTTAGGGTCAATGTAACTGTTTTTCCACATGCACATGTCTAATGTTGTATGGTATCTTAAGGTTTGAGGGGCATCCTTCCATAATGATGGGGTTCCGTAGGAATAATAGAAGGATTTTGGGCCACACATAAGGTACTTGTGATATGCAAGTTCACTCCTAGTTGGGAACATGTCAAAATGCTCCGCTTCTTGTTCTCCTGCTTCGGGTTCCTCCTTGCGGGAATCATCATCCTTCCATACAATCTCAATAAACATCATGTCGCCATCTTCCTCCTTGGTGCAAATGAGTTCAGTGTTGGACGATGGGGGAACCAATCCGAGCGATTCGAAGAATGAATTGGATTTGAGGACTTTTTTGGTGATGAATGAAACTGATGGATTGGGTGGCGTAGAAGATTCAGAATGGACATTTTCCGGTTGGTTTTTCTCTCCTTCCACATTTACTTTAGCTCTGCCGTCTTGGGGGTCGCTTTGTTGCTTAGGGCAGATAGTGATGGCATTGATCAAACTATGAACATGTGTTGAGCATTGCGGGTCCATTGTTGGGTAAGAACGAGCAAACAAAATTGGTGAAGTACTCAGCTTCAGGTTCTTAACCGTATTACTAGGTAGTGCGCCAGCTATTCGATCGGTGATGGCCTTCAACACCATGTCGGTTTTGTTGGTCATCTCACTTTGCTGTTGTTTGAAATCGGCTTCAAACTTGGACAGTCTGGCATCTTGAGATGCCAATGAAGTTTGGATAGCCATTCCTTCTAGATCTGATTGATATTAAACATTGAGGATGATTTTTGAAGGGAACAGATTGGGATACGAACCGTTGGGTTGGAACTAATAACCGGTTAGGTTGTTTGAAAAAAAAATTAATTTGAGAATTTTAAGGGTTGTCTCCACCTAAGGTTTGGTACTTCGTCTATAATGGATTGTAGATGTTGATGAGATGTCCGTAGTAGGTTAATAATTTGAGCTTATCAAGTTTTACATTTATATTTAGTCAACAAACCTAAAGACAACACTTTAACGAGCAGTGTACCCGGTCAAGATGGATATCGTGTAAGTAAGGTGTCCGACGACTAAGAGTGGAAAGTCAATCCTATATTCCTATCAGTATGTTTAGATTAGTTCCTATTTACGGTTAAACCTATCTATATACGATGTCCTAATTGAAATGGGGGGATTCACCTGAGAGACTCGGCACAGGTTTGGTATAAGACAAAGTACCATTTAATACACAATAAACATAAAAGAATGAAGTTTAGAAGATAGAAAATGATGGTATAAAGCAAATGATAGAAAACTGTATTAGCCATATAAATCTGTTCAATGTTGGTTATTATTTGTTAAGTAGAATGATTATTACTTATCTCGAAGTGGCCATTATCATTTATTAAGACTAGCGGGACATCATCCTAAGACCTAGACACAATTAATTCTGTCACAATTAATGCATCTGCAAAAAGTATCCTTTAGTTTAATTATAATCTATCTTAGAGAATTAAAGCAGTGGTGATCCTGTTAAAACTCTAGCCTTAACAAGACTTTACCCACTTATTGTTTGATGGTGTTTTATATACTGGTAGTCCACTATTCAAATCTTTATTAGTTAATTAAAGAGCGTGCGACTGTTAAACATAAACGGGTCACCTACCGGTCTAACTAAGCTCATAATTCAAAGATAAAGACATAACGTTATTTGTGATCCTATTTGTCCAGTAATATAAAACACGATACGGAGAGCTATCCCGGTATCTAGATTACTTGGTTTGTATCACTAGATCCAGTTGAATGATAGGTCGCATATTTAAACACATAAACAAGTATGAGGTGATAAACATAATTAAACAATCAACGATAAATTAAGAAATCGATTTTAAAACAAACCCAACATTGAACTTTCATTAAGATGGCTAATACCCTAGGGTATTATCCTACAACCATTGTAATTATACAAGCATAATCAAACAATTGAAATCGAACGATTAAGAGAGTAAAAATTACACGATGTCTTCTATGGAGTCATGATCAATGCTTGACTTTTATGGTTGATCTTCTCTTTTAAAATTCGTCTCTGATAAGTATGGTAAAAAAAATATGATATTGCACACTTAAAACTCGTTTTTGAGTCTTCTATTTATAGTTGCTGAAAAATACTCGATACGTCGTATCCAGATAGGCCGAAACGGCGTATTAGGCTAGGATTCCTGGAGTGGTGTGCTACTTCGCATAAATCTTTGATATCATTTCCCATTTTACTTGAGATTACTGATCTTCGAGTATTTATCTTCATGGATACGCGTATAATAGATATGGCTGTGATCCACTGTGTATTGTGGAATTAGTCAAACGCGTTTCTGTAGAGTCCTTGGCTTCAGATACGCCCGTATCTCTTTAGTTAGATTCGGCGTATTGGTGAATTTTTCAGAAATCTTCAAATGTCTTCGTTTTAGTTCTAATGTATGCGCCTTTTAGCTTATCTTTACAAAACACTCCTGAATTACTGCATTTATCAAATTTAAAGCGATTAAGTACCAAATAATGTAATAATTATATAAAATTAGGCAAAATAGATGGGATAAATGATATAATAAAGTGACGTTATTTGATGTCATCAGATGTCACCAAGATTTTTTTCCTCAGGCTTGAAAGTATACCACTTACCTCTCGCTTTATCGGTACGTGGGGACCACTACAGATTTTACATGAGGTAGTGATTTTGTTTACTTGGCGTAGTCGTCTGACCGAGCAAGATACTTTCACATCAAAGCGTTGCACTTGATTTTCGAGCTCAATTAGATTGGTGGTTCAGATTACTCCGATACATCATGATGCAAGCTAATGCCGTTAACCCCGTTAGCGAAATCCCTTGGGTCATTCCAACTTTTGTTGTCATTGAAGACGAGGTCCTCTAATAATGCCCAGGATTCTTTGGCATTTAGGTCCCAAAGCTTACCACACCGGGCGATTGAGTCAATTGTTCAACTTGTGGGCGGATTGACATGGTCATAGAAAAAAATTAGACATTGGTGCAGCAAAGGGTCGATGCCATGATGAGGACTATTGTAGCAAGTCCTTAAAAATGAGTCTATGCTTCTAATAAGATTCTTCATGATGTGTGTTGGAACATCATGATTGTATTCATTGCGGATTTTGCGGTCCCTTCCTGAAGGAAAACAAATGAGCAAGGAAACAGTAGTAAGATCCTGCCCATGTGGTGATGGATACCTACAGTAAGATCGTTCCTATCGAATTGCTAGCCATGATCGCAGAAGGGAAAATTGAAATAAACGCAGTGCGAGTCTTACCTTATATTCTACTATCAAAATTTCAAGTGAGTCCACAAGTTTTAAGAAATCATTGAGGTGTTGTTTTGGATCCTCGGATCGAAGTCCGTGGAATAAGCATCCGTTTTGCACCAACCGGATGGTGTCGGATCGAAAAGGTGCCGCATTGTTCCATACGAGGAGCTCAATGGTATTCCTGAAGCCCTTTAGTGGGTTAGGTTAGGAAGTAAACTCCAAGAGTAAGTATAGATTCTCCTCGTCCCCATGGTGTTGACAAAAGGATGACGAAACAATTACACAAAGAACAGATAGACTATGAAAAAGATAATATCGGAAATTAAAGATCTCACACTCGCAAGGATTCAGCGAGTATAACTAAGCGAAACTATGATCACAACCTAACTAATCCCCGGCAACGACGCCAAAAACTTGATGTGGTGTCGTAGGGACTTCAATATGAATATTTACAACTCCCACGGAGAGATACCTAACCCGTTGATAGTAGTAAGTATAGGCAAGACTCGGGGTTGTTATCGTTTCTCTGGGCGGGGGTTGTTATCGTTCTCTAAGGGAATAGGTTGGGAAGGTTTGATCACGGTCTAACAGAATTCTAGGGGTTGAGAGAAGATTATTTTTGTATTTTTATATTTATAAGAAAGCAGTAAAATCATATGTTTGAGAGGTTTGGTTGGTTTTAGCTATTAAACTAAATAATAAACTACGCTAATGGTGATAACAATATAATAAAAAGATTGTATTCATTTAATCATGTATTACTCTCTAGATTGCTTCTCCTAGTGTTGTTGCTTTGTCACACTTGTGATGATCTATGTAATTATTTCCTAAGTCATGAACAAATTACACGAACCCGCCGTCTATTTAATATTTCGTTGAGGCAAAACACAAAGTAAGGTAGTATGAAGACTATTACCTGGCCCCCAAGAGTATATTAAATGCATTTGAAATATATTAAAAGTGGATCAACCATTTTAAGGGTAAGGTAGTATGAAGACTGTTACTGATGGTATCCTTTCTATATAATCATGTTTCCCTAGACATATCAACAGCGATACAGACAAAAGCTGGTTTTCTAAAGCCAAACATGCATATTCATCACAAGAAGCAACTTAACTAAGATCTACATTTTAGGTTTCGTACAATCATAAATGAATACAACAAGGGGTTTATCCAAGCATGTTAAAGGTAAAGCAAGAACAATAACGAATCAAACAACAAGACATATTTAATGATTAAGATAGTCTTACTTGATTAAAACATGAATTGAAGGAGTTATAATAGGGTTTTGAAGCCCTAAAATTGTCCGAATAAGCTGCCAAACAAACTAGGGTTTGTCCCCCTTTTTTACTCTAAAGTTACACACCTAAAACCCTAATTTCGGGTTTGTATATATAGAAAAATCACTGCGACGGCATTGCATTTTAATTGTGACGCCATCGTGAAGTAAAATATTCTAGATCTTGGGTTGGGTAGTGCGAGCTGAAGCCGTCATGCTTTCTTGTGACACCGTCATGGGATGAATTGTGATGGCGTCACGTGTATCTTGTGACGCCGTCTCTAGCCTCTGAGAACATAATCTTGAGAAATGTTGGTATAGGTTCGTAGTCTTGTCTGTTTCTTCTCCAAATGAGCCCAAGTCACGTGTATTTCCTCCAAATGCCTTCTAAATGTTAAATACCTGAAAAGTAACGATTAAGTACCTATTTTGGGCAAAAATGCACGATTTAGGGGGTTAAATGTAACACCCCCAAAATGGGTCGCAGCGGAATATGATATTCCGGGGGCATTACTTCATAATACCATTGCACAAGTCATGAGAGAACGACCTCTAAGTGTCGTTTGAAAAGAAATCTTGTATTGTTTAGACTCTAATGCACATCAAGCTAGCACCTAGCACTTAAGTACCTGAGAAAACATGTTTTAAAACGTCAACAATAATGTTGGTGAATTTATAGGTTTATAAATTAAATGAGGCGGATAGCAAGATTTCTCTGTAATAGAGTAGAAATTACAATATCACAAAAATGTATTACGAAATGCACTAAGCTCATGACACTGAAGCTCAACAATAAATGTATATCAAATACAAGTAATGAATGTGCCCAATGTAGATGCTCAACCCGTAGCATCTATAATGATTCGAAATGGTATACGTTCGTTACCGATGATAGCTAATCACCCAAATGGGGATGTTAATTCCCAATAGATCTATTCAATACAATCCAGTAATTAACAGTTCATTATGATGGGCATAGTGGATTATAGCTACTTAGGTAAACTCGTAATATTTGAATTAAAATGTACTTGCATCCATTTTGTAAAACAAACATGATCTCATCCGTGAGATTTGATAAATGATTGAAAAGTGTAGGGTGGGGACTATAAACTCACCTTGTGCAATAGAGTGTTCTAGTAATACAATACGGATAATGATGCACGGAAATCGAGGCACAAAAGTCCGAACCGTAACCTAATGTAAATAACAAAGGTTTAGACTCAAATATGCAATACGAATAAGTTTTATGATGTTTTAGCCTTAATATGTGCATGCGTTTAGTTTAGAATGTAAGAATAAACATTTTCTAGAAATTTCATTTTTGGTCAAAATCTGTCAACTTTGGCGGGTCGTAAATCCCTTGTTATTGACTTGACAAACACAAGGTCAGACTTTTTAGAATCTCGGCCAGGAGATCTATAAAAAAGTTAGTTTGAGTCTTTATTCCGTTTGGTCTTTAGATGCCTCAAAAATCATGTCAAAGGAACTTGTATCGGGAATTAAAATAATTATGTTTTTATAGTTATAAATATGTTGGTTTTTGAAGAGATTTAACACAATATTAATAGTTCGATAATGAATCTTAAGACAAACTGAAAATTCATTCAGAGAGATGGCCAGGTGGTCTTTAAAAGTCGTGTTTTGAGTTTTGTAAAATAACGAGTTTGCACGCTTAAAAACGAGGCCAAAGTGAGGTGTATGATATAGTTGCTGCGATGAACAGTGATTCACGATGAACAGTACCCACGTTGCACTATTCACGTTTTACACGCCTAAGTTCAAGCTCTCGTATCTCATTCGTTATAAATCTGTTTGACGCAATTTTTCTTTCTAATCAAAGTTTAGCAGGCCCTCTCTCTTCCCCCCCTGGTTCGATCATTAGCAAAAAAAATTAAAGGATGAAAAATGATTCTAAAACTCTAAGATTTTATCTTGTAAAACAAAGGATGTTTAGTTCGGTTTTTAACAGATTTTCAACTCGCGATAACTCACTCATTTCTTAATCATTTCACTCGATTCCAAAGGCTTCGGATAGCCCTCCACCTTCTCTATAAGGATCAAGCATTACCCGATCCAAAACCAAGTTATAAATGGTTCGAATGAAGCAAAGAAAACCCCTGTTTTTCGAGTATAAAGTCATATAAAATCACAGATTTGATTTATACTTTAAAAATAGCAAAACAAATTATTAGGTCTCAATATTTGGTACGTATACTATTCATGGGTTACGTTAAAGGGTAGCATGGTCGTTTTTGACCCGGACACGTTTTAAGGGTGTGTTTATCCAGGGGCTCGTATAACATTAGTATGTTGTTTCTATTTCATGTTTTTGTTTCAAAAATTTAATCAAGCACATACTAAGCCAAAGTTCATCATACAAAGGTAATATTAATAAAAGAGATGCTAGAATGCGAGCTTACAATGATTATAGAAGAGTTTAAAGAGTCGGATAGTAGAAAACACCACATGAAAACCCTAAACTTGCTAAACTCAAACCGAAAATCTTTCCAAATAAAAAATCTAGTATAACGTGACCCATCAAACCCTAGCTCTCGTGTGATCACCACAAACCAAGAAACCAGAAAAAGTGGTATGTTACTTGCTGCTACTTAACGAACTAAAACAAAAATAAAGAAGGCTGTTGCAAGCTTGCTGCTACTTGACAAAACAGAATGACCAAGAGATCAGATGAATGCAAGGGTGATAGGTTTAGGGTTTATAGTGTTTATGTTTAGTAAATTTTAAATGTTAAGGTTAAGGATCTTAATGAAGCTTGTTGATGTTGTTTTTATTTCTGTTGGAGTTAAGGTCCATTGCGGAAAGAGAAGTAAAAACCAAAGTGTTGTTGTGTTTTCTTTGTTTTCTTTTCTTGTGTTTGGTTTGTCTTGTATATGCGTCTGTTCTTGTGTGTGCGTCGGGTAGCACGAAACAAGGGTGAAAAGGAGCAAGTTTTGTGTTTGATTTTCTTTGAAATGTATAAGTGTATGTTGGTTGACCCAAAACAAAAGAGAGACAAAGGAGAAGTTTACTTAGGAAAGATATATGTGAACTAGTGAACTCATGGCATAATTATATAGCTCTTGCAACACTTGGAGGCCACTCTTATCCATTGGCTAAATGGTTTGATGGTGTTTTAGGTTGTACCGATCGTGGTTAGGCCTAAGGGGACAAGAAAGTGCCTTTTGAATAAACAATTGCTTAGGGGACATGTTTGTGTATACTAGACATTTTTAGGGTGAGATGACTAGAGCTTATCATGCTAGATAACATTTCCTTCTCTTATCCTAAGTGCTAGCCGATTACAAGAAGTCTTGGGGGCTAAGGGTTAACTTTTTGCTAAAAATGGAATTGCTTATTCTTGTTTCTTATATAAGAGTATTTTAGGTAAAGCATAAATCTCCTTTCTTGCTATAATGTGACTAGCATAACTAAATTTGGGATTTCTTCTTTTTGATTTGTGGTCTTTGCCGTGTGTAGCTCCAAAAGAAAGAAGAAGAAATCTTGGTTCAAGCAAAAAGGTCACATGTTTACTTAGGAAATGTATAAGATCAAAGATGTTCCCATTCCCTTTTTGGTTGTGCATGGGCGGCAAAAGAAGAAAAGAAGCAAAGAATGAAATTCAAAATTTTGCATTTACATGTATTATGAATGTCTAAGTGTATATTTAAGGTGGTGTTAGTTTATTTGCATGTATGCATGCATTTAAGTGTATACGTAAATGTTTTACGTAAAAATACGAAAATAAAATACAAAAACTTATAAATTATCTTCGTAAAAAATAATATAATACTTTTTTGACGTAATCTTTTATTTATTTGATGTCGGTTTACGTTGATTGTTGATTTTTAGTTTACGCAATTTAACTTAACGGTTGAAATTAAAAGTAAACACGTAAAAGTTTAAAATAATTAGTTTAATATTTATTGATGTAAAGGACGCAAAAATGTGAATTGTTACATTAAATGACCCCGAAAAAGTGTATAAAATAACACCTCATCACTCGTTGATCCCAAGGGTCACCTGCCGGTCGAACTAAGCTCACAATTTAAAGGCAAAGATAGGTTATTATTCGTGATCCTATTGGTCTAGATGTATTAATCACTATATGGAGAGCCATCCCGGCATCTAGATTACTTGGTCTGTAGCACTAGATCCATTTGAATGATAGGTCGCATACAAAAGCACATATACAAGTATAAATTAATAAACATAAACAAGCATTCAACGATAAATTAAGCAATTGATATAAACAAACCAAACATTCAAATCTTCATTTTAATGGCTAATACCCAAAGGTATTAGCCCTCAAACGTCATAACTAATACAAGAGTAATAATTCAACCAAGGTAAACTAACTGAGTTAACGAATGATACCAAAAACAAAACGATTACAAGAGTATAGGAGATTACAAGGTGTTTCCTATGGAAATGATAGCTTTGCTTAACCTCTTCTGCTCTTCTTATCTTCTCAAGATCGACTTTTAGGGTTATGGTATCGTAAATATGATCAAGCACACTAAAAACCCATTTTTAGGTCTTCTATTTATAAAGTCTGGAATTTGGTCGATACAGCGTATCGAGTGTCTTGGATACGGCGTATCGAGGGTATCTTAGAGTAGGGACCACGTTCAATATCTTCTAGAATCTTTACATTCTATAACTTGAATACGGCGTATAGGTGTCTCCTGGATAAGGTGTATTGATCTTAATTCCTTCGTGGTTTCTTGTGAAGTGCAGGCACAAATACGCCGTATCTTCCTTGATGGATACGGCGTATAGGATGTCAGAGTCAGTTTCTTCATATTTCTTTATTTAAGCTCTAGAATGCGTGCCTTTTAGCTAATCTTCACCAAGTAATCCATTATTACTGCAATTCTCAAATGCAAACGATTAAGTAACAATTCTTTGTAATAATTATACAAAATAGGTTAATTACATAGGATAAATGATGCTATAAAAGTGACGTTATTTTATGTCATCAGTTTACCTTGGTTGTTTGATTATACTTGTATTATTACAATGGTTATGGGCTAATACCTTGGGTATTAGCCATCTTAATAAAGATTTAATGTTCGGTTTGTTTAATCTCGATTGCTTAAGTTATCATTGATTGTTTAATTATGTTTATCATTTCATACTTGTTTATGTGCTTGAATATATGAACCATCATTCAACTGGGTCTAGTGATACGGACCACGTGATCTAAATACCAGGATGGCTCTCCATATTGTGTTTTATATATCTAGACCAATAGGATCACAAATAATGCCTTATCTTTGCCTTTAGATTAGTGAGCTTAGTTGGACTGGCAGGTGACCCTTCGAATCAACGAGTACGTTCTTAATCAATTGGCAAAGACTTAGACAGTAGACTACCAGTATATAAAATGCCGTCAAGCAGTAAGTGGGTAAAGTCCCGATGGGCTAGGGTTTAACAAGATCACCATTGCTTTACTCCCTAAGATAGATTGTAATTAAACTAAATGGATGCTTTATGCAGATACGTTAATCGTGACAGGGTTGTTCGTATATAGGTCTTAGGATGAAGTCTCGCCTAAGTCTTAAGAATGATATGCCGCCTCAAGATAAGCACTCATTTCACTAAACAAACAAACCAAGGTTTAATTGGATTTAATATGGCTAATACGGTTTTCTATCATTTGGCTTGTACCGCTCTTTTATCTTTTAATTATTTTATAGCGTGATTATTGTGTATTGAATTGATTATTGTTACCACTAAACCTGTGCCAGTCTCTCAGGCTGAACCCCCCCCCCCTTTATCATTAGAACTAGGTTTAGCATAGGTTTAACATTAGTTAGAAATAATATAGACTAATTAGACTAAATAAAATACTGATAGAATATAAGGTTAACTTTCTCGCTCTTAGTATTCGACACCCTACTTACCAATGAAGCTACATCTTGACCGGGTACACTGTCAGTTAAAGTGTTTTTTTAGGATAAGTCGGCTAAATATAAATTTAAAACTTGAGCTATAATAAATTACAATCTCACAACAACACATCACCCCACTTTTTTAAACTCTTTTTCATTGGGGGAAAATGATACTCAAAACTTATTTCAACTGCTTTCAATATTGTGCAAAATCTTTTATTTCTTTTTGGACAATGATATGTACCTATGTTTGCTTATGTGAATGTTATGTGAACACTATGTGAATGTTATAAGAATACTATGAGATATATCTATGCGAAGTTCCAATGTGAATTTCTGCCCCACACTATTTAGTTGACAGTGTAGCTTCAGCTGGTAGGCGATAGGTCCGAAGGACTATAAGCGTGCGAGGATTCTATTGTTTTGTTGAATTGCGTTAAGATATCCTGGTATGAGATGTTGATGTGTTGATCATTTAAATACTATTGCATGCATTCTATTTTGCTTTCATATTGTACAATTGTCCACTACTTATATTATGGCACAGCAACTGGGTTTATACTCTAAACCTACGAGCTCACCAACGTAATGTTGACTCTTTCGAGTATCATTTTCAGGTGATCAGTATTATAAATTCGAAGTAATGGAGTACAAGATTTTACCACGACCACAATACTTTTTCCAAGGACACGAGTGTATTTCATATTTAAAGTTGTATTCAATGTAACATTGTAAACAAATTTGCGATATTAAATTATGGTGTAATCTTGTATCTTATGCTATGTAAATCATTATGTTGCATCTTGTGTTTCCGCTTCTAGCAGAGTTTGACATCTACCGTCATAGATAAGTCAATCACTGAACTGTGTGAGTTTGATGCTGAGTATAACTGAGAAAGGATGTATATATAAATATGGTGACCAACGTAATTATAGATGCATCATGACCCATGCGTACTTGGTGATCCTGCTCACCCAAAACGGTATTCACAACTAGGGCTGCGATTCGAACAATAGTATATTAGGACAGTCTATAAGCGAAATTCCCCTTCTACCTAATGTTACCTATATCCTCCCTCGTGTAGATAATGGCTCCAACGATGACAACACGCAATGCTGGTCGACACACTAGTACAACACGAGGTGGAAGGACTGGTGGACAAAGTGGTAGAAGAGGTGGAAGGACTAGAGAGCAAACGGGCAGATTTGGTAGACGAACAGGTAATCAAGGTGGCCAAGGAGGTGGCCGAGGTAATGAAGCTAACAAAGGCTTTGACAAAGTCCCTGGCTTTGATATTTTCATCGCTCAGCAATTGCAAGATCTACTTCCTACTATTGTTGCCCAAGTAGGTGATTATGTTAGGAATCAAGGGAACATTGGAAGTCAAAATGACAACGCCGCTGACGATAGCATCTATGAGGATGATAGAAACGTCAACATGGGTAAGGGTAGGAATTGGTGTTCATATAAGGACTTTATGGCATGTAAGCCGAAGGAATTTGATAGTAAGGGTGGCGCGGTAGCTTACATCCGCTGGGTTAAGAAAATGGAGGTAGTATAAGATATCAGTGGTTGTGGAGACAACCAGAAGGTCAAGTACTCTACTGGATCGCTAACCGATAGGGCACTAACATGGTGGAACTCTAAGGTCAAGACTAGAGGTCGTGAAGCCGTAGTAGGCATGACATGGGAAGATTTTAAGGCATTAATGAGAGAAGAGTATTATCCAAGCAACGAGATACAAAGGTTAGAAACAGAGTTCTAGAGTCACTCCATGGTTGGAGCTGGTCATGCAGTGTACACTGACCGATTCCATGAGCTTGCTAGGTTAGTTCCTCACTTGGTTACCCCTGAGACCAAAAGGATTGAAAGGTACATCTATGGTCTTGCTCCACAAATCTATGGGATGGTGGCAGCAACTAAACCCCTTACGATTCAGAATGCAATTCTAAAAGCTGGGGTGTTAACCGATGAGGCAGTTAGGAATGGATCATTGAAAAGGAATGGTGGTGAGTCGAGTAAGGAAGGGAATGTCAAGGGTGACAATAAGAGAGCTAAGACTGGGAAGGTGTTTGTCACAATCACCAACCCGGTTAAGAAAGAGTACACGGGTTCGACACCTAAACGTACAAACTGTAACTTCTTACATATCCTCGAGACGCCCTGTTGTATGTGTACGAACTACAACAGCTTTGGGCATTTTGCCAAGGATTGCAGGGCGAGGCCTAGGATGGTGAACCCACTGAATGCCAGAAACCCGATAGCAGCTCATGGGGCGTGCTATGAGTGTGGTGGCACTGATCACTATAAATCAGCATGCCCTAGGTTGAACCGAGCACCAGGAAAAGGAGGGAATCGTCTAAATCAAGTTATGGCTATTGAGGGAGATCAGGGTCGTGGGAACAATAGCAATCTGGCATGTAGGAAAGCATTCGTGATGGGAGCAGAGAAAGCTCGCCAAGACTCGAACATTGTGACGAGTACGTTCTCTTTAAAAACTACTATGCTACAATGTTATTTGATTCTGGTGCCGATTATTGCTTTGTTTCCACTACCTTCGTGCCTTTGTTAGACATAGATCCCAGTAGTCTAGGTTTTAGTTATGAAATTCAAATAGCTAGCGGACAACTAGTAGAGATCAATAAGATTATACGTGCTTATAAGTTGGAAATATAAGGACATACCTTTGACATAGACCTAATACCGTTTGGACATGGAAGTTTTGATGTAATCATAGGAATGGACTAGTAAATATAGGGCCGAAATCGTCTGCCATGAGAGGGTAGTTCAAATTCTACTACCCCATGGCGAGATGCTTAGCGTATTTGGATAACGGCCAGAAGAGAAGGTAAAGCGTCTTATGAGTGTGAAAGCAGAAGAACCAAAACTTAAAGACATCGTCGTCGTTCAAAACTTCTCCAAGGTATTCCCCGACAACCTATCAGGATTTCCTCCTACCCGAGAAGTTGAGTTTCGTATCCACCTAATCCCTGGAGCAATGCCGGTCGCGAAGTCTCCCTATCGCTTAGCACCTACGGAAATGGAGGAATTGTCGAACCAACTTAAGGAACTCTAGGAGAAGGGTTTTATTTGGCCAAGTTCATCTCCATGGGGAGCACTGGTATTGTTCATCAAGAAGAAGGGCGGTTCTTCCAGGATGTGTATCGACTATAGAGAGTTGAACAAACTGAGCATCAAGAACCGTTATCCCCTCCCTAGAATCGATGACCTATTCGACCAACTGCAAGGATCACGGTACTTCTCCAAGATAGACATATGGTCCGGATACCATCAGCTGAGAGTGCACAAAGCTGACATTCCAAAGACCGCATTTAGAACTCGTTATGGACATTTTGAGTTCACAATAATGCCCTTTGGTCTGACAAATGCACCAGCGGTATTCATGGACCTGATGAACCAAGTATGTAGAGCATATCTAGACAAGTTTGTTATCGTATTCATCGACGACATCTTGATCTACTCTAAAACAAAGGAAGAGCATGAGATGCATTTAGGGTTAATATTAGACCTACTCAAGAAGGATAAATTGTACACAAAGTTTTCAAAGTGTGAATTCTGGTTGCGAGAGGTGAAGTTCCTTGGGCATGTGGTTAACAGTGGTAGTATCCATGTTGACCTAGTAAGATTGAAGTTGTTAAGAATTAGGAAGCCCCTAAGTCACCAAAAGAATTTTGGTATGTTATCCCAAATAACTAAGCTCTAAACACAATAATAAGCTGCCCAATACCCATGTTATGCCACAAAATAAGTAGAAGAAAAGTAAAAAGAAGATGTAAGAATATTTGATTAAGAAAGAAAGAGTGGTGGATGATTACACACACATACAATGAAGCAAATGTAACCAACACCCTCTCCATGTGTAGAGAGGGTCCTATTTATAGTCTCATACCCTTTATCTAGGCGTATGGACTTCTTCTTGAGCCGGGCTTGGCTTGTGTTGGGCTTTGAGCCTGATACATGGACAATATTAGCTTAAAGTCTAAGCCCGTTGAACCCGACTAGCCTATTACATAACAAGACTATATATGACTAAGATGACCGATAACATTCTTGTTTGACTTATATAAAAATAAGGCTAACAATCTCCCCCAATGTTGAGGTCTTCTTTGATCTCTGCAACGTTAACGTTCTTGATGGAGGTTATCTTGATTTGGCTTTATCTTCCTAATGTTGAAGATTTGATTTGACTTTTGAGCTTTACCTTCTTTGTCTTGCCGTCGTCTTTTCTTGTTCATAATGGCTTTGTTCATTTATGCTTAAGATGACCGATAACATTCTTTTAGTGTCATTCATGTGATCTTGAGCCTATGTCTTTTAACTTTTGAGTTCTTAAGATCTTTAATCTTACATCATCTCCTTGACTTGAATCATCTTGATTTGACTTTCTTGATCATCTTGTGCTTTTAACCGACATACTCATACTAGTGGCATTCTTGTTTGACTTATATAAACATAAGACTAACAATCTTCCCTAATTGATGATTCTTTATTTGTCGTTGAGGATTTGATGATGAGGAAGTTTAGTATCAACAATCTTGATGTTGAATGTTTGAAGTTTAAGGTTTGAGTATGAGGATCTTTGATGATGCGAAAGTTTAGTATAAACAGCAGATATGGACGAATATGGCTTTGCATTCATCGAGATTTGGTTGCAATAACCTTTGGTTCTATGAGGACCGTTTTACAGTATAAATACTGTACCTGTGATCAGGTAGGTTCAATTTTGGAAGATCCTCCTTGACAGTGTTTCCAGCTCAAAGCGTAGGATCTTCTAACATAAGTGTAGTAGATTCACCATGCTTGCTTGTTTAAATTATCAGAGCATCTCAAAGCAGACAGCACGATAAGAGTGAATCAGATAGTTACTATCTTTCTGATTAAGTCGTCAATTCATTTACTGGACCAATATCGATATCCAGTTAGCACAAGCTTGATTCATATAGAATCTTGGTTTTGGTTTGTGCAAGAGATTGCCAAAGAAGAAGGGTTGCTAAAATTTCTTCGTGAACGCTGTGATGACTTGAGGAGGAAAATCACCAGGCGTCGTGTGTTGATTCATGAGATGGAGGCTCTGGGAGATCGTGGGGGTGGCTGTTGATTCTTTGGAGTCTTTGAAACAAACTCACGCTCGAGAGACCGCTAAGCTTGCCGGTTTGACAGATGTGATGGCTAAAACTCTGGCTGGTATCTATGAGAAGGAAGGTCATGTGGCTAGATTAGATTTAAATGATTAGGTCATGTGAGATGGAGGCTTTGGAAGGTCATGTAGTTAGTCACTTTTGTTTTGTTAATGGTTGAATGTAATGACTTTTTTATCATATGGTTGTATATCTAATCTTTTGAAGCTGTTACATGTAAATCTAATTGGCCAAATATTAAGTTCAATCAAGTCTTTTAATTTATGCATGTTGTTGTTGTTTTTATTGTTTTTAGGATTTTATGGATGTAGATGATATAGATTTTAGGTATGTTTGGTTCTTAGAAATAAAATGGCGGTCAGAAATGAGATGGGCGGGAAGGGAGAAAAGACACGTCACAGGGACCAACCGTGCAAGCAGAAAAAGACAAAAAATGAAAAGTAATAAGCACTGTATCAACTAAGTGGTCAGGGACCAATGGCGCAATCAAAAATAAAGTGAAAAGACGATTCTGCCCTTCAATGGAAGGGCGACATGGCCAGACTAATGACGAAGATAACCATCATTAGGCATAACGGGGCTTTAAATACCAAACGGGTAACAACACTGTCAAAAAGGGATGATATATGAGAGTCTCCGTTATCAGGGGACCAAACGGGCAACTGGGGTGGAGTTCAGGGACGAACGGTGTAATTTACCCAAAACTCTATTATTCGTGAATTTTACATAGGAGAACACTACTATATAGAAGAGGTCTTTTAGACAGGTTGGACAACATTTTTAGACCGGTTTTTTAACCGCTCTAGATAAGGAAGGTCTAAAAGCTTTTTAACATAAAAATAGGTTCAAGCACGGGTCTACAAGAGAAGTTATCCAGACTGGTCGATATCATCATAAAACCGACTTTTACTGATTTTTGAAAAAAATAAATTGGCCTATCTGGGATTGCTTACTCAAATTGCTTATAGAGGGAATGAGACTATTTGGGATGAACCATAATAAAGATCTCTTAATAATCAAAAGAATATGCAATAATTGTGAGTGTAAGTGGATGAACAAGCAACATAACTCATGTAATAAAGAAAAATAAAAGCAATTGCGGTTTAGGGTTCATGATCAAATATCGGATCTATCAACTAAAATTTGGCCGAAAAACAAATGTAACTAATCATTGGATCGATGCTACATACATGATTCTTGTAGGATTATTCGAGCTATAATTGTGGATTAAAAGTTTGGAACTCTTAATCTTATGAAAGGCGTTTGGTGATTCCTCTATTAACAAAAAAGTAATTCACAACGACCACTAAAAATAAGTGGAAACATTTTTACTTTTAGACCGGGCATTACTTAACGGGCCGGTCTATTTATTTTAAATAATATAGGCCAGTACGGTGAGTGTAATACTACCCAGTCTAGTTGTAGTTTTTGTTTATAGACGTGTTTTTTTGGAACGGTTGGGTTAATACAAATATAGTTAGTGTAGTTAGTGAAAGCCCACTCTCATTCACCTACATGAGGAAACCAACATGGAGAAACTCGAACTTAAAAACCAATCCTCGCACACGGGAAGAGCATCATGACCAACTCTGCTAGGTAGTTGTTGGCTATAGACGTGTTGTTATGAAATGATCGTGTCTATATAAGCATTGAGTGCGCAGAAAAGCTATTTAGACTTGTGGTTTTCAAGAAGTCTTTTTAGTGTAAAAAACTGGTAAATGGAAATGAAAACTTCAATTTTCCGCGTTGTAACTAAACAATCTAATTATTTCTTGTTGTTTTACACCTCTCCTAGCTTCTTGTTCGTTACTGATTGTAAATGAAATTTCGATGAAAATTTAGTTTTCATATTAGACCATACTTGTATAGTCGGCTCCATAATGTTCTACTTATCACCTGTTGTACCAACCAAGTTAATAAACAATCAGAATCAAACCACTATGCCAATGTCTCATATATGCTAACCTTACCACTATGCCTTTGTAGCGTACTCCTGGCCTCCTGCACTAGATCAAGTCGTGTATCACACTATCGCATAAACTTCTTTGTTCGTAAATGATACGTCGTAAACATGTCGAGTAATAATATAGTATTTTCTGTTAGATAAAAGAATTACTTGAGGACAAGTAATAATTAAATCTTTCGGAGTCTTTTATTGGATGCTTGATTATTGAATATTTTTGGTTGGTTTTATAGAATTAAAAGCTATACTAAAGATTAATAGTAAGGAATATTAAGTTAAAAGATCTAAAAGATATGTCTAAAGGATATGCTTGTCAAGTGAGATGAAAAGATCATTTAAGTGTGAAGGAGAGTTTTAATTAATGAATTAGTACCCGTTTAAAAAAAATATTTTCTCACAACGTTGGTTTATTTTGAAAACAATTTTTTATTTTGATACAAATTAATATATTAATGTTTGATTATCCTAACAGCTTTTGCCTGTCAAAATAACTCACCAAAAAAAACAATCAAATAATTCAAAAATTTATAACACCAATCCTCTTGATTATCAACACTTAATTCTCTAGGTCACAACTCACTTAACAAGCAAATAACAAACTACTCATTAATCATTACTACTAGCTAGCATCATCAAATTAACAATCTTATTCCATAAACAAATTTTTTCTAAACTAATTAATAAACTACTATGATGAAAAAGGTAAGAAATAGACCCCCGTTTTTGACAAAAGAAATGAGAACGAATTTAACACCACTTGATCATATAAACTAATAAAACACTAAGTTTACCAGCTTCTTTTTATTAGATTTTTAATTTAACTATTAGTTAATAAAGTTGATGAACTTTATATACTAAATAGTTTAATAAAAACTATAAAAGCCTTTAAACTTTTAAAATAAAGGTAGCTTATATAACCCTTAAGGTTCCATAGCCTTAGGATGTAGGAATGGTTCCCTCCAACATCAAACACAATCACAAGGTTAATTTGAACATATACGAATTATAAGCTAGAGACGAAACAAAAAACTAATAAGCTATTGATAAGAAAACTAGCGAAAATAAAAACATTAGATCTATTATTAATAAAACTAAATCCACCCAAAACTATGGTGTTCTCTTCGAAAAGTGAACGAGAATTAGGTATATTTAAGGACTAAATCTAAAATAATAAACCAAAAAGCTTAGTTGAACAAGCTAAAACTATAAGCTATTAATATAAAAAAAATAGATAAACAAATAAAAACTTTAGATCTAAATCCACCCAAAACTAAAGTGTTCACTTCGAAAAGTAAACGAGAATTAGGTATATTTAAGGACTAGATCTAAAATAATAAACCAAAAAGCTTAGTTGAACAAGCTAAAAACTATAAGCTATTAATATAAAAAAACTAGATAAAAAATAAAAACTTTAGATCTAAATCCACCCAAAACTAAGGTATTCACTTCGAAAAGTAAACGAGAATTAGGTATATTTAAGGACCACATCTAAAATAATAAACCAAAAAGCTAAAAACTAATAACCTTCAAAAATAAGCTAAAAGCTTATCCAAAAATTAAGCTATTCGAAATAAGCTATGGTTAAGCTATTCGAATAAAATCTAATCTCAATAATCCAAGAATAAGCTATTCGATTGAGCTTATTTGAATATAAGCTAGAAAGATAAGATAAGAAAGATTAGAGGATAAGAAAAGAAATAAGCTCCAGTCACACCGCAAAATTTTTTCATCTTCATTAATAATAAGCCAAGTACAAAAAGCTAAAATATTAAGCTATAAAAGCTTTTACAATAAAGTAAACTAAATACAAATAAGCTAAAAACTATGTGTGAAAATGTAAAGAAAAAGTGTGTAAGAAAGATTCCTAAATGAGTAAATGAGTGGGGGATTAAATAGCCTAATGCCTAGAGGGGTATTTTAGTCATTTCGAATATCCACCAACTTGCCAGCACACTTGATTCATTTATAGCCAATCATTTGGCCACGTCATATCCTCTCCACCAGTAATAATCCAGCTAATGACGAGCCATTAATGCCTTCTAGAAGTCTCGAATCACGCGTCTGACAGCTGCCATTTCTTGTCATCGTGTACACATGACATTCTTCCATTGGTCAGCCACCCTGCCACTTCTAAACCTCGTACTAATCATTAGGCGCCACCTGCCATCTGACAACCTTGTACCAATCATTAGCCGCAGCCACGTGGCAAGCTGTCATTGGACAGCCACCGGTGGCGTGTCATAACGTGGACCCACATGACACATCATTGCTGACACATCATTGCTGACATCAGCAGGTCAACGGGTCAACGGGTCTGGTTAAAGGGTTGCCACGAATCAGGTCGGGTTGCCACGTGTCACCACCTGAGTGAGTCCATGTGGCATCCATGTGTCGGCTGACGTGGCAGTAGGGAATATTGCAAAACCTGCCCAGTCCAGTCTCGAACCCGGGACCT
Source organism: Tanacetum coccineum (assembly GCA_026074375.1). NCBI lineage: Eukaryota > Viridiplantae > Streptophyta > Magnoliopsida > Asterales > Asteraceae > Tanacetum > Tanacetum coccineum. The sequence goes on from BQNB010034574.1 coordinate 47,273, forward strand.
GTGAGGTGAAAAGACTCAAAGGGTGTCCCCTTTAACTAGTTGACTAGTGGAGCCCTTTCAATAATATATAGGTAAAAGATATTTCTTTAAGGGCAAATTAGATGGCTGGGTTCATTAATAACAAGGTCAAATAGACATTTGTACCGGTCCATAAAAGAATTTTGGACCGGTTCAAAAAGTGAGCAGGTACTGGACGGACTCGTAATTTCTTCGTTCTCTTTTCCAATGGAGTGCTCGATAAAAAATTAAACGACTCGATTGAATCTCGATAACCATAGAAAACCGTCATCGCAACTCATCCGAAAATCAAGAGTTATTCTAGATAAATCTAACACAACTTAGTTTAAGAAACTTTGTTTGATAATACTAAAGATTATGCGGAATCTAATCTTTAATATAATAAGAATTCTTCAGTAAAACAGAACAATATAATTTCAACAATAAAAGCTCCAATATTATTGTTACAAATAATACGAATACTCTCCTCGTATTAGGGTTACAAAACCTTGAAGCTATGAATTATACCAAGGTTGTCAAAATCGCGATCCTGATCATAGGATCGTACGATCATAAGATCCTACACACAAAAAACAATCATGATTGTAACAAGATCGCAATTCAAGTAGGATCGTATCAGGATTGTAGGATTGTAGGATCGTAGGATCGGATCGGATCGCGTAGGATCGTAGAATGGCCTTATTTTAGATTTTTGGTAATTTAGGCTAAGGTTTATAAATTTTCATCAAGACGGTTTCATATTTTTTCTATCCATAATCGTTTAACGATTGAAACATGAATGAACTTTATGCAAGTATGTATTACAATATATCTAATGTTCGATTACCATGGTACTTGAACATATAACTTTTTTCTTTTATCATCTATTTAGATTCGTTTATCATATAAATGGGAATTTCATATATACCCAATAAAATTTGAAAAATTAAATATTTCTCTAAAATACAAGTTATCAATGCATGATGTAAAATGCTATTAAAGAATGTTTGGATAAAAATATAAATATTAAAGTGTTTTCGAAATATATGTAAATGCTCATCATATAAAATATTATATAAAAACATATAGAAATATAAAAAAATAACCTTATACAAAAATATATATGTTTTCATAGGATCTTATGATCCTGATCCGATCCTACGATTACGATCTTGCAAAACCGAAAACGATCCTAAGTAAGATCCCGATCCTGACAACCTTGAATTATACGACTAAGATACATAAACAAAAGACTTCTAGATTGTATATTATATTAACTCTATGCCCTAGGACCTCTTTTTATACACCAAGGAGTCCTAGTTGATTTACAATATATTACTAAAACTTAGATTATTCTCAAAGATCTATTCTATAAATAACAATCCTTATCTCATAAGTAATCTTGATCTTCAAGCAGTTGTAACTTTGTACCAGTAGCATTAACTCTTAACAAGCAGGAGTAACTTATACACCAGCAGCATTAACTGTATACAAGCAGTAGTAACTACTTAGAATATTTTCTTTAATCTTCACCAGCAGTTCTAACTTTACTCTAGCAGTACTAACATATACTAGCAGTAGTAACTAGCAGTACTAATATACACTAGCAGTACTAAGTTACACTAGCAGTACTAAGTTACACTAGTAGTACTAAGTTATACTAGCAGTAGTAATACAAACCTTAGCAGCAGTAACTTCAATAAGGCTTTTAATCCCAACAATCCTCCCTTAAACTTGATATTTATCTCCAAAATCATCAAGTTTCTTCATTGAAAGCTTCATTAATCACCAGGATGATGCTTCCAAACACTTCATTGATTTTTGAGTTGTTTTATGATGAGCTTAAGAAGCTGATAACACATTTCATTCCAATGATCAGCTTGCAGCTTTCTATTTAGCATATCCGTGATTGTAGCAGGTATAAGGGGATGTCTCTTTTCTACCAGCATATGAATGTGCACATTTTACTTCCTCAATAAATGCACTCTACATGAATCATATAGCTTCCAATCCAATACTCTGTAATCCTGTTGATTCCTCAATACTTGATCTTCAACATGTGGATCAAACATTGTCTTTAGATCACCTCATAGCACTCTCTTATAGCCCTCCTCTGGCCTTGTTGACCCATGCTTAGCTTTTACCAATTTCCGCAGGGTTTCCAATCTTCCCTGACAAAGCTTTTGAGCATATGACGGAAGATTAAGTACATCTTTGAACTTCCATCAGCCCTGATTATCTGGTAATAGGTTTTCTTCCCTTCTTTATGGATCGTGTAATCAACAATGCTTGGAGGCCTAGTTGCCAAAGGAATAGCATCAATTGCTACTTCCTCTTTATCAGGAACAACTTCTATTATTTTTTGAAGCTCCGCTGTTTCTTTATCCTCAACCACCTTTTGCTTCTTTACATTATCATGTTCTACCTCTTCTCTTGCTCTCTTAGAACTTCCTTCTGCTCTTGTTTCACTGTCTTCTGCTCTTACTTTACTGCCTTCCACCAATTCTGTATCCATATCTACAAATATGTTTACCCTCTTCATAGCTTTGTCAAATAACTTCTGAATATCATCAAAGCTTTTGTTCTTCAATTGATTGTGCTTGTATCCAGCCATGTTTTTTAGATAAGTAGACATTGTATTTCTCTTTTGAGCTTTAGTTTGTGGTTTGTTCCTCTTTTCTTAAGCTCTCATTGCTGTAAAGTGTTTCTTTCTTGCTTCTAAGAATTATACAAACAACTTGGACTTCTCTTCAATACTCAACTTCTCTTGTTCTTCTGCTTGCATTTGTTGAGCCATTTGATAATCAACATCTATCATTGCTTGCACATTATCCCATGAAACAATGTTGGCTTCTTCAATTTGTTGAGCTTTTTCTCTAGCAAGTTCTTCATCAAGCATCAATTGATATTTCTTTGACAATTTCTTCACAGGTTTTGGTTCAACCATTATGCCTTTACCTTTATCCTGAACATTGAGTTGTGATGGTTGTTGTGAAGGAACAGTTGGTGTAGATACTTGCTCCTGTTCATGAATAACAAGCCCTTTAGCCTTGGGTCTTGTGCTAGCAGCTGTAACTGTTGTAGCAGCTGTAACTGTTGTAGCAGCAGTTATTGTTGGTAGTTTAGCACTTTTCAGTTCAGTAAGTGCTTTAGCTAAAGTAATCTCATCATCAGTTATAACAGTTGTTGTAGTTGTAGCAGCACTAACTGGAATTGTACTGGCAGCTTTGACAGCAACTTCACTTTCAATAACCACCTCATCACCAACTAAGTCATGTACTCTAAACATATCTTTATCAGCATCAAAATGAGTACTAACTAAGTTAATTTATGCATGAGCATCAATATCAGCCATCCTCCCCTGTTTGGATGCATCCTCTTCACCCAAACCTTCTTCATCAGAGGATTCCACTCTTCTAGATAAACTAACCTTGTATAATCTTTTAAGCCCATAAGTTCTTGATCCTCCTTTCTTCTCTAGTCTCTTGACCCTCCTTTTCAAACTTGTAATCTCTTGAGCTTGAGAGGTCTTAGTTTTCTCCAGATCAATAACTCTATTTTGCAAATTGATACATAATTCCATCAATTCCTTAAGTTTCATACTATCCTCATCACTTTGAGGTGTGTTAACTTCTGTGAGCAGTGAATCATTGGAAGTTTTAGATACATTCTCAAACCCAGTTTGAGCAATAGTATCCCCCATGGTTTCTTGGTACCTAGGACCACTACCTGAACTAGTTCCTAAGGAACTTGGTTCATTAAGTGTTGCCTCGGATTGAGTCTTATTGATGTTACCCCTATCCTGCTCTGCATCTAAGCTAGTAGCAGTAGTGGCAGCCATTTCCAAACTGTCATCCATCTCCTCATAGACAGCCTCATCTACAACATTGTTTGTAGGACCACTAGGCTGAGGTACCTCAGTGTCCTTTCTCTTTAGCTTCCTAGGTTTTTGTTTCTTTTGAGGTTAAGATGTTGATGGTTGAATAATGGTGGGTGTGCGATAGGGATCAGTAGGATTTGTTGAACCTTTACCTATTTCTTCTTGAGCTTGTACCATCATTGTTGGAAATAAGGGTGTTTCTCTTCCAGGAAAGCCTTTCCCTACCCTTCTCATGTTTCTAAAAATCTTCTTAGTGTGAGAGGGTGTAACATAAATCCTTTTACACATATCTTTTACCTCTAAAAACGAGCTTAAATGACCAAAAACAGACAAAAACTGCCAAATATATGTTTGTTTT
>BQNB010034575.1:590-19646 GCA_026074375.1 Tanacetum coccineum
AAGAAACCCCCAATACGCCGTATCGAAGACTTTCGATACGCCATATTGACCTTTTTCCAGACCTTATAAATAGAAAACTTAAAAATGACTTTTAAGTGTGCTAAATCATATTTTCAATACCTAAACCATAAAAGTCAATTTTCAGAAGAGAAGAATAGCAAAAAAGGTCTTGCAACGTAATTAATTCCATAGGAAACAACTTGTAATCTCCTATACTCTTGTAATCGTTCAGTTTTTGGTATCATTTGTTAACATGGTTAGTTTACCTTGGCTAAATTATTACTTTTGTATTGATTATGACGTTTGAAGGTTGATACATTTAGGTATTAGCCATTGGTTGATATAGTTTTATACACGTAATAATAAAATATAAAATAATATGAAATTCCTAAACTACCCTTGAGGACAAAGGTAGCTAGAAAAATTCACACAATTATATATAATACTACGTATATTTACCGGTAAGTGATTACCGGGTCGTATTCCTCGAAGATTTATGAAATTGAGACCACGTTTGTTGTTTGGATAATGATTTAAATTGGTTCAGAGATGATTTGTTTTCTAAAATCCTAAAAGTAAGAAAATTAAAGGACTATTAAACCTAACTTTAATACGGGAAATTAAACTTTAACTAAAAACGTAAAACGGGAACCCTAAATGGAGATTAAAAATCCTAAATTTCCAAAATTAAACCTAAAATGAATTTTTCTCTTTTAATAGACTCTAATTGAGTAAAAAGTAAGTATAAAGAAAACTAGAACTAAAACGGAATTGAAATGAGCTAAAAAAACACAAAAAATATGAATGGAAACGAATCCCATTCTTTAAAAATTGAAATTTTGCAATTTTAACCCTACGGAAGTAAAACTATTTTTCCTAGAAACTATATGATAAAAGAAAATTTTCTAAAAAAAGAATTATATTTTTTTGATTATTTTTCTATTTTTTATGAATTTTTAAAGTTTTTAATTAAAATAAATGTTTAAAAATAATAAACTAATTATAAAAATTCTGAAAAAATTACAGAAAATAGCTTGAACTAAGAGGGACCTAGGAAAAATAAGCTTGGTTACACAACTTATCGAATAAGCTGTGTATTAAGCTATAACAGCTTATTAAGCTAAAAGGGGAAAACGTATACAAATATAAAATTTTGTAAAGCTATAATGAAAAAAGACCCCATGGCACATTGGTAGTGAGTGTGTGTTGTTGTGTTGCTATAAAGGTTGAGGATGTTGAGGTCGGGGGTTCGAGCCTTGTTCACCCCCGATTTCCATCATCCCTTTTTTTGAAAACTTATAAAAACAAAGTTGTAGACAAGCTAAAAATAAGCACTTTTAATAAAAACAACTATTTTTGAAAAGCACTAAATAAGCTGTAAAACAGCTAAAAATATGACAGAACTACTTAACAAGACTTATTAAGCTAATTAAGGTAAAAATTAAGCAAAAGTAATAAGAAATAAGCTATAAAACTAAATTAAGCACTTAACAAGACTTAGACCCAAACAGCGATATTAGCCATAAGCTGAGAATCACAATAGGTCTTATGAACACTTAGGAAACCAACATACTTAAAAGCTATTTTGAGCTTAATTTCACAGCTATTCAAATGAACTTTTTATGATAATGAAAACTTTTATATTTTCGTAAACTTGACTTAAGGGATACTAGAAAATGCTTTTTGAAAAGACTTTGGAAAAACAAAATGCTTATTGAAAAAGCTTTTTGAGAACAGACAGTTTAGTCAACATATACTGATTTTGGTTTTGAATGGAAAAAGACAAAAAGCTAATTTTAAGGGCTAAAACATATAAGATAATGAACTTTTTAATTGAAAATAATTCTGAAAACAGATTAAGTTCTTCCTTGATCTACTTTGGAATGCTAATTTTAATACTAATGAAAAACTCTATTCTCTATGAAATTGATCATGAAAAAAGGCAAGTTGACTTTAGAAACTGCTGATGCGGTTGGACATGTATATGACCACAATGTAATTCCTATTATGCAGACTAATGAACTAAATTTAACACTCATAAACTCAAAACTAAAACTAATTAAACCACCTTTATGCAAAATACTAGAATGATTTGAGGCTTATTATAATGCAAGCTTAAACCTAACAGACTTGAATATATACTAAACCAGCCTATGAAAACCTAAATGTAATTCTAACTCTTAACTAATAATCTAGCTTATAACAAACTTAATGATGAGAATTAAATCAAAGTCACAAGACCAAATGGCCACTAACAGTTTTTCCTTATGGTTAAAACTGTTATGCCAAACACTCCTTTAAATAACCTTCAAACTCATTCTAGCTTATGAAAAAGAGATTTAGCATTTAAAACTCAAATACCAGATGACTAACAACTTTTAACAACCTTTCAAGCTTTATCACAAGAAAATAAGCCAGAATCTATAAGCTACAAGCTATTCTAATATTTTTGGTTTTTTGACAGATTTAAAAGACAAAGTTAAGAAAACTAAGATCTAAACTATATAACTCAAAGACAGATAATCAAAATTACTTAATAAGCATAATGAACAGTATTAAGCACAAATAAGCAAGATCATAAGCAGAATAAGCAACTATTTAAGCTAGAGAAAATTTAAGTCAGACAGAGTAATTGGAATTACCAATGCCTTTAGCTAAACAATAGGCTTATAAATGCATCAAGGAAGATGTCTACATGCTCTAGCTTAATACAAAGGATAAGCTAGTAAGTCTAATAAGCTCTTCCATTTCGTTATGCTTATCTTCCAAAAGCTCAAAATCCAGTTAGCAAAGTATTTATTGATTTAAGAGTTTAAATAGATTAGATGCTTATTATGAGCTCAATTTGAGCTTAGAGACTCAAAGAGCTAATGAGAGCTTACCGAAGAGCTTTGAAACAGTTAGCAAAAAGCAGTTAGAATTTTAAAAGCTTATAAGTAAAAAAAAAAAGAATATTATGTAAAAGTAAACTTTGATTTCATTAACTAAAAACTGAGTTACAAAACTTTGTAATTTAAATTACAAAAGCTTAATAGCAAATTACATTTTAATTAAAATTACTTAAGCTACTAAAAACAAAAAAAAAAGGGAAAAGAAGATGATGTGTGTGAGGCGTGAGCTTGTATTTATAGCCTTCAAATGATGCTTCTAGGTCTTGAGTCTGTTATACGCTCCCATTCATCCTAGCCCTTCCTTTAATTGCAATCATTGGATCTTAACTCTTGTTCGTTGGATTGATTTTGAAGCACATGGATTGCTAGCGTGGCAATCCGTGTTTTTTGTTCTTTTACTGTGTGTCAGACCTCTGTGCTTCTTTTGCAAGTTTTTTAGTGCAAAATTCTTGTCATTGGTGTGTTTTCTTGCAATCCACCGTGGCATTCCTTATGGGTTTCAACCAATGAGAGACTCTCATGATGTAAAACTCTACCACATCATTGCTTGGTACTTGAATTATTCTTCCAGCTGTCAATTTTGATTTACCCCTTGTTTTTTGATGATAGGTTAAACGGAGAAGACAATGAATAGTGGTAACAAAATTTCCCGCTCATTTTTATAAGGGTGTGTTTGTGTTTGTTTTGACTATCTTTGACCCAGGGTAAAAATTCTTGACTTTTAGGCTTATACAAAAGATTGGGCCTGGGTAAATTGGTTTCGGGCTTGGGTTTTATAAGGAGGTTAACGACCGTTATCTTTTATTAATAAAAAGATAACGGTGTTAGGGTTTTAGGGTTATTTTTGAAATATGTTTAACAATGAGGGCTGTTTTGGGTATTTTTAGGTTTTGTCATTTAGTGAGTTAACTTTTGTTGACCAAGGGTTGACTGGAGATGACTTTTGACCTTTCTTGCTATCAAATCCTCGGCTCTTGTACACTCTTTTCCGTCTCGTGTCCGTGTTTGTCCGTTTTCTTGCGATTTTTGCTATATCCATACCTACACAATTACAAAGACAAAACAAGCAATATACAAGCATTTTAAGCACAATTTTGTCTTTTATGGGTCATTTTTGATATAAAACGGATATGTGTTTTCACACATATCAAGGACAAGCTCTAAAACATTAGATCTTAGCTTGTCTGGAGATACTGTGGTGCTAGAAGAGAAGGAAAGTGCGGAAAAGGGAGTAAGTACTGAAGTTCCTAATAGTACTGACAAGCCAAAAGTTAGTACCGATAAGGATGATGAAGGTACTACTGAGATTAAAGTTAGTACCGACAGACAGGTTGAAGGTACTGCTGAGATTAAAGTTAGTACCGACGGACAGGTTAAAGGTATTGCTAAGATTAAAGATCAGGTTTCAGATGAAAGTGCTATCCACATTGACTCAAAAATTCGTCTACAGTTTTTGGTGATGATGAGACTATTGCACAAGTTCTCATCACAATGAGTCAGAACAAGGTGAAACAGAAGGAAAAAAGAAAAAGGAATAGAACTTAAGGATGTTGAAGACTCTGATAGACCAAGGCCTACCCACAAGATCATTGTTAAACATTGATGCTCTACCTAAGATTGTATCCGAAAAGATAAAGGCAAGAATGTTCTTGAGGAAGAAGCTGAGGCAGATGCTGAATTGAAGGGGTTAATGAAGCTGAAAGAAAGTTTGCTCAGCTTGCTAATGATGAAGAGATAGCCAGAAAGGTTCAAGAAGAATGGGAAACAGAAGAGGAAAAGAAGAAGTTGGCTGAGGAAGAAGCTACTATGGCTGCATTCACCAATGAGTATGACTTTATTCAAGCAAGACTTAATGCAGACAAGATCTTGCTTCAGAAGCTTCAGGAAGAAAGAAGAGTGAAAAGTCCACCATTGGAGCAAAGAGCCAAGTTTCTTCATGATACCATTATGCACTAAAGAAGATTCTTGCTCATAAAAGATCTGAGGCTATCAGAATACATGCTTCCTTATAAGAAATCAGCTGAGAAACAAATGATTGACATACTTGAAGTATGTAGGTGGTTACAAACGATGATTATGTCTGAATCAAAATAGAAGTTTGAAGAAATACAATTCGTGATGTATGAAAAGGTAAAAATGGAAAAGAGAATTTTCATTCCAATTGATTGTGCTAAAGATGAAAAAATTGATTGGAAAAGGATAAACAAGAAAGCAGATGGTTATGGATAAGAATAGGTTTTAAAGAACCTGGAAAGTACTAAGGTAAAGCTTAAATTTGAAGAACTGAAGGAGAATATTAGGAAAAGATCAGGAAGGAGACTTAAGATGAAAGCACCTAAGAGGTCAAAAAGGCAAAAGACTGATTCTGATCATGAAGAGGAGAATCATCTAAGAACCTTTCTAAAGATAGTTCCTGAAGAAGAAGAAAAGATTGATTATGAAGTTCTGGGCACTAGGTATCCTATCATCAACTGGGAATCAAAATTTTATGATTATGGTCATTTTGGAAGAGAGTTGATTTACTACAGAGTTTTTAGAGCTGATGGAAGTTCAAGATGGATCAAGACCTTTTCTGAGATGATTAAATTTTTTGATAGGATGGATCTGGTTGAGATACATAGTTTAGTAATGAAAAGGTTTGAAACAACACCTCCAGAAGGAATTGATCTACTTCTTTGGGGTGATTTGAGGACTATGTTTGAGTCAAAGGAAGATGATGAACTCTGGAAGAATCAAGAAGAGTGGAAGCTTCAGAGCTGGATATTCTATGAAAACTGTGGAGTTCATGTCTTGAGATTAGAAGATGGTACTGAGATCAATATGCTAGCAGAGAGAAGATATCCTCTTACTAAAAACACACTTGAGAGGATGATGGATCTAAGATTGACAGTTGTATCTGATGATGATACTGTATTTGATTTGCTAAGGTTTATTGAGCAACAGATTGATGAGTTTGGAGGCCAAGATGGAGATGAGGAGGATCTTTGAGTGTTGGTTTCAAAACCACACAACAAATGGTCATCAGTTCACCATGTTTAACAAACATAAGAACTGGCTAGTCCACAAGCAAACGGCTTGTGGTAAAGACTTCTCAAATCCGTTTATGGTTGGATCAATTTACCAAATAAGATTTTATGGTTCTTAGCTCACCTTGCTCACAGTTAAAAGAGTTGGCTAGTCCAGGGATCAAAAAGTTTCTATGGTAAAGACTAATCAAATCTGTTAAATAGCTGGATAGTTTGCTAAAAACTATATGCGTATCAATGCACCTATGTTTATAGCAATGAAGCATTGACTAGTCCAAAAGCAAACGGCTTTTGGTAAAGACAAATCAAATTCGTTGATAGTTGATAGTTTACTCAAAACTATAAGGTTTTCAATTTACCTTGTTGTTTACAATGAAGAATTGGCTATCCCAGAGCAAACGGCTACTGGTAAAGGAATATCAAATCGTAATGGATGGTAGGATTTTAGTTTGCTAAAAAATTACAAAGCCAACTTTGTTGGATGTTGCTTGTTGCTGAGAACGAGAAGATTGTTACTGATAAAGATGGATAGCTGAAGATGTCAAAAAAGTATCAAAGATCAGATCCAAGATTTGACAGATTGTTTGGCTACCCTCAAGCTGTTCAAGAAGAGTAAGACTGAAGAAACATGAAGTTAAACAAGTTAAACAATCATGTTTAGGGGAGGATTGTTGGGAATTATGCATTCCTGACTTAGTACCGTTAGTTATATTAGTTAGTACCGCTAGTTGTAATTTGTATTGACAGTATAAAATGTTCGTACTGCGCAGTTAGTTAGTACCGTTAGTATAAAATAGTTAGTATTATGAGATATACATGAGATATCTTAGGAAATGACATGCATGATCTTTTTACGCGTTTTGTAAAGCCCATTAGGGTTTCCTTAGTCTATAAAAGGAACCTTAGGCATAGTTAGTAGATATAGTTCTACACAAATCAATAGAGATCGATTAGCAATCATAGTTTTGTAATCTGTAACCTAGGTAGATTCAAGTTATAATATAAAGTTCTTTTGTGATTCTTAATACTGTTCTTCTTAGCATTATTGATTAGTTTCCGCATAATCAATGTTTCATTATTGTTGCTTTAGAATTATCTAAAGGAACAAACCATTTACAAGTTAAAGGTTAAGATCTATTCAGTAAACCGATTCCAACACTGTTTATGTGTTCACTATCATAAGTCTTTCAGCATATTCTTGATCAGAAAGAATTGAACATGAGACAACGTCGTTGGGTTAGAATTGCTTGGAGTTTCGATGGGAGATTCGTACCATCCTGGAGGCAAATGTTGTTAGCAGATTCCTTAAGCCAAAAGGAACGAATCAAACCACTCCGAGTTAGATCATTAGTCATGACTCTTTACCTAAAATTACCATCACAAATCCTCGAAGCCCAAAACTGAGGCAATCAAAGATGAAACATCAAAGGCTGAGAAACTTACGTGGAATGGACAATGCATGTGAATACGTCATGATGGAACATGATGTATCAAGAATCGAAGTTGGTTACCACGCTTTGTATTCTGAGGGATTGATCATGCATGAATCTCTTTAAATCAACAAGTATGTCATTCACCCAGGTTCTGGACCAGAAGTATCAGGATCTAAAGAAACTCTATTGGTGGCCATAACATGAAGGCAATCTCGCTGAATTATGGTTGGTAAATGTTTACATGCTCTAGAGTTAAAAGCTGTGAAAGTCAGAAGCATCTGGCTTAACTGGTACAACAGAGATTTCCTATGTGGGAAGCCACCCCCCCTAACAACATCCCCACACTTCAATGGCTGTCTGGGAGAAAGAAAAATAACATTGGATTTCGTCACAAAAACTAACCAAAACACTCAATCAGGGCATGACACAATCTGGGTCATTGTCGATCGCCTTACCAAATCCACACATTTCATCCTTACCGAGAGACATATAGTATAGTAACCTTTATAAGGTTTGAACATCAAGAAAATAGTTATCCTGGCCTGGCGTACCCAATATCTATCATCTCGGATCGTGACAGACATTTCACATACAATTTTTGCAATCTATTACAAATTGCTTTGCCGGTACTAATTGACATGATTACGCATATCATCCCGAAACGATGGAAAAGTGAAAGAAACACATCTCAAACATCGAAACGATTGCTGTTCGATCTATGTGTTATAGATTTTGGAAAAGGATGGGAAAGACACTTACCATTGGTAGAATTTTCCTACAATAATAGTTACCATGCCAGTATTAAGGCAGCACCATTCGAGGCACTTTATGGTCGAAAGTGCAGTTTCACCTGTTGCTTAGCCGTAGTTGAGTTGTGTCAACTTACGGGACCAGAAATAATCATGAATACCACCATAAATAGTTCAAATATGACAAACGCTTGCAGTTGTAAAGAGACGGCAGAGAAGTTATGCCAATATAAGACGAAAGCCTTTAGAATTTCAAGTTGGAGATCGTGTTATGTTAAAAGTGTCACCTCGAAAAGGTGTCATTCGTTTTGGAAAGCGAGGAAGAAAGCTTAACCTCGGTTACATCGGACATTCAATATCCTTGAACGGATTAGCCCAGTTGGCATACAAACTAGCGTTTCCTGAAGAAAGCTCGGTAATGTCCACAGTAGTTCCATGTTTCTAATCTATCTGACGAATCCCTTGTCATTCCAATGAAAGAACTTTAGCTTGATGATAAGCTCAACTTTGTGGAAGAACCCATAGAAATCTGTCGTTTCGATTGAGAAGTCAAACAACTGAAACAAAGTCGTATCCCTATAGTCAAAGTAAGATGGAACTCTAAGAGAGGACCAGAATTTACATAGGAACGTGAAGATCAAATCCGTGTTAAGTATCCCCATCTATTCTCAAACACCACTCCTGCATCCAACTAAATCTCAGGACGAGATTTCTTTTAAGAGAGGAAGACTATAACAACCCACAATTTTCATCAATGTAATTATCCATCTATTAAATTAGATGCAATTTTCATCAATGTAATATCTACTTATTAAATTAAGTACAACCATTTTCACGAGAATATTTTTTCTTTATTCTACTCTTTATGCAACGTAACTTGCATAACCAAAGTAAACGAGCTCACGCAACCTACCAATGCCAACTATATCTACGTTTATAACAAGTAAATGTCCTAATATGTCAAGTCAATGTTCTAATATCATTTTTACCAAATACATTATCCATTTAACATACTTTTCAAAACGTTATTTCAAAACATGTTAAACGTTAAGTTTATATCCAAAAACCCTAACTTTCATGTTTTGTCTTACAATATAAAATAAATGTACAAGATAATCAAAGCATGTGTATAAGTGTACAATGCATAATTTTTAAATATTAATTCCCTCCTAAACCTTGGTACAACTCCTTAAAGCTCAAAAGCAATTCGACTATGCATAGAATTCAAATGAGTTCATTTTCCCTTCATTTCTTTAGGAATTTTGTACCACCTTTTAAGCACATGTTACAAGCTTCCAATGCACACTTTTCTTTTAAACCCTAACCTTAACTAGTCCTACACTAACCCTAAAACCTAAACCCTAATCCTAAACCCGAAAACCCTAGCAAACCCGTTACACCCTTAAACTAGTTCATAGTTTTTAGAATCTGATCCATTGATAAAACATAGATCTGGGAAAAATCAATAGGCTTTGGGTATTAAGTAAAAATACTAGGTTGTAGCCCTATGTCTTGTGATCATTTTCCGGTTGACTCAACCCGATTCGATGTCGGATGAATTAGTTATAGCCGAAATGGCAAAAGTGCGCAGATTCTGCACACCTATAGTAAATGGTTGTTATCTCTAAATTTTTGTTATAATGACCATTAAATGTAAAACTAACGTTGTAGAGACTCAATATCTACCATTGCTCACTGGTTTGAGCTTAATCGGAATTACGGTTTGTAAATGACACCATTTACCGGGAATTCCCGATGTTGGCTGTCCAAAAACAGCCATGAACTCGCCACCCCTAAACTACTTATAAACCTAATTCTAAGCAAGCTAGAACCTCAAGCACCATGACCTCACCACCACCTTCAGCACCTTGTCATCAACCTAGCACCCTTCCACCTCCATCACCACCCTTGTTGCACCAAGAAGATTCTCCTGTTCACTCTTTGATTTTGGAACCAACTCACCTTGCATAGCTATGTCAAAGATTTCATCAAACTTGGATGGAGTTTGAGGCATCATCTCATCACGTTGTGACGTTTTTTCACTTGCAGTTGGCACGAGTCCAGTACTTGACAAACTCGTGGGCATCTTAATAGATGGTGGGCCAGAAGAAAACCGGAGTCAAAGATTCTTTTGGCTGGTGGAGGTTTGCACCATGATGTCCCCCGGTGGGTCCTTTGTGGCAACGTGGAGAATCTCAAGAGCTTCATGCCGATGCAACCATCGGCATGATCTCTTGATCCGCACAAATTTTAAACTATAGAAGGGGGTCATCCCAAAAATAATGTTTTACGTCCTTGAAGAACTTTATTCTTCTGTTGGTTGACATGTCCTTAACCATACCGGAAGATACCGCGTGATATTTGCCAAGTCGGGCCAAAACCCACGGGGTTCTAGAATCTCACGATTAGGTCACATATTTAACGTCGTTCTCAAGAGGAAAACTTTCATTTATCTCTTTAGGATCATTGACGATTTCATACGGGTTTTCCAATTGTGAAGATGATCGGCTTGCGAGGTTTCGGCTCCTTTAGTATCAATAAACTTTGAAGTCAAATTCTTGGTGGAGGACGAACCATCGGAGCAATCTCGCCTTGGCATCCTTTTTAGCAAAGATGTATCTTAATGCGGAGGTCGTATGCACTATGCTTTTGTTCATGATTAGGTAAGACCTGAATTTCTCGAAAGCATACACTATGGCAAGTAACTCTTTTTCAGTCGTAGTGTAGTTCGTTTGTGCTTCAATCAAGGTCTTACTAGCATAGTGGATAGGCCGAAAATGTTTCTCATGACGTTGCCCCAAAACTGCACCTATGGCGAAATCGCTTGCATCGCACATAAGCTCAAATGGAAGGTCCCAGTTTGGAGCAATCAAGATTGGAGCTTCCGTAAGTCTATTTTTCAATGTTTGGAAAGCTCGAATGCGTCATCGGTAAGATTGAATGGCGTTATTCTTCTCAAGGAGATGGGTCATTGGTCGGGATATTTTTGAGAATCCTGAATGAATCGCCGGTAAAAACCGGCATGACCGAGAAAAACCCTAATTCCTTTGACGGTGGTGGGATGAGGTAATTTTGCAATGACATCGATTTTGGCTTTGTCAACCTCAATCCCTTTCTTAGAAATCTTATGGCCGAGGACAATGCCCTCTTTGACCATAAAATGGCTCTTCTCCCAGTTAAGACTTAAGTTGGTGTCTTCACACCTTTGAAGCATGTGGTCTAAACGGGAGAGGCAGTTTTGGAAAGAATTCCCAAAGACCGAGAAGTCGTCCATAAAGACTTCCATCGTCTTCTCAACCATGTCATGAAAGATTGCTAACATACATCGTTGGAACGTGCCTGGAGCATTGCATAAGCCGAAAGGCATGCGACGGTAGGCAAACGTTCCGTATGGGCAAGTAAAAGTAGTCTTTTCTTGATCACGGGGGTCAATGGGGATTTGGAAATAACCGGAGAAACCACGATGAAACGAGTAGTATCAGTCCCGCTATCTTCAAGCATTGGTCCTCTTTTCATGAACGGTAGAGCGGAAGTGGTCTTGCGGGTGGCTTCATTTAACTTACGATAGTCAATGCACACTCGCCATCCGGTAACCAAACGAGTTGGAATCAACTCATTTTCCTCGTTCACTACCACAGTTATTCCTCCCTTCTTTGGTACACAATGTACCGGGCTAACCCAGGGACTGTCGGAGATAGGGTAAATCAATCCAGCTTCGAGAAGTTTTTCAACCTCCTTTTTAAATAAACAATCGTGGATTTTGGATGTTACTCTCTTTGATGTTGGTAGCGATGTGCATAGTCTTCTTCCATAAGAATTGTTGTGGGTACATAAAATTCGGGTTGATACCTGCAATGTCAGAGAAAGTTTCCAAGCGAGGAGCTCGCTTGTGGGACTTTGTAGCCACTTTTACTGAGAGCGGATTTTTTTCTCAACATCACTAACTCTTTAGCAATAATGCCGGGCATCTTGTTGTTGCCCCTCAAAAATGCATACTCGAGTTGGGATGCAGTCCTTGAGTTCAACTCGTGGTTTCATCAATGGAAGAATTGGCTGTATTTAGTTTCACAGACCTTAAAGCTCAGTCGGACTTTTCTGGGATAGTTGGATTTGTTCCTTGACTTGGAGGGGGATTATTTTAGTTGTGGTTCATATTCAAAGATGCTTCTATGAATAAGATGTCCCCCTCAGGTTCTTAGTAGAATGGATTATATGCTGGACAAATATTTTCCCCCGGATATCTGCTAGACCAAGGAAGAGTCGGCTTCTTCCGAGAGCAAGAAATCACTATCCCCAATGGAGTTAGGTAGGAGAAGATCCAGTACCAGCAACAATTGGATCTAATACGGAGTGGAATTTCCTACTTGCGAGATATCAGTAAAACAAGAACCTTCTTGAGAGTTATTTGTCACAAACATATCTGTGACGTCAATTTTGTTGCCGTCATCTGAAGTGTAATTGGCGAGTATCCTGGAAGTTGGGTATCCAAATTGTAAGTGATGGTTCACATCCTATTCTAAGAGCTCAATTCACCCTTGAGACATCAATCAAAGCTACGACCGGTTTTTAAGAGCACCTCCGAGAATTAAAGGGACTGGGGTCTGGCTCAAATCTACAACCACTAAAAGTGGCTGGAAAGTGAAAATACACCAACTTTTAAGGTCATGTATCTTTTGCAATTCCCATTGGTTTAGAAATTGATCGATCCGCAAGTTCGAGTGTCATGCAGTTGGAGTTAAGATCAGGAAGTGATAGCTTTTCCTATGAAAAATGCATTAGATTAATGCTGGAACCGAGATCGGTAATGCTAAGCATTCATTCCATCCCTGGAAATTCCCAAGGAATCAGGAACTTGCCGGCGGTCTCCAAGTTTTCTGGGTTAACTTGTTCAGGATGACCGCCGAACAAAGTTCATTATCGTTGTCTCGAGCTAGACAGGTTCATTGGAATTTCGAGCTACTTCAGTAAGTTTCTCTTTGATTTCCAAAGTAATAGGTCCTTAGAGTCTGAGGCGAAAAAAAGGGGAAAATTTGGGGCATTTTTAAAATCAGAGCATCCGTAAAGCTTTAATCTCGAAAACTCATCCTCTTTGAAGAGATTTCATTAGAATTTTTTTCGATTTGTTCATTAGCTTGACTACGGCTTTTGCATTATCACGCTCGAAGGATATGGGAAGAGAACTGATGGTTTAGTTTTTGGTCGGGGTAGCAACAACAGGAGCAACAATGGGTCAAGAACTGGAGTTGTGATAGAGTTCTCAGGGGACCTTCCGGAGATTGGGACGGGTGCTGTACTTTTTCTATTGTGGTAACATGAAAGGGTTGCACTTGGTCCTTTGTCACCTCGGGTATTGGCTTCACTATGAAGAAGTAGGAATTGGCAGGTCCTGATATGCAACACCGCTTGGGTAGTGATACCACTTTAAGTCTTTCTTAGGGCTTAGTAATGTGTTGACCAGGGAGTGTCCCTGACCTGACAGTAGTAAGCGGTATTGGCAGTTCAAACTCCCCCCCCCTAGCCAACATTTCAGTCAGATTTGCCATTTGATTATTCATTTGTTTGTTCGATCTGCTTGCTTCTCTTTGACCCATGATATTGGAGGTTTATTCATGCATATTTCTCATTTGATGGCATCATTTGCCTTGACGTAGTTGTCAAATCTGTTCTTGGTGACACTGTGTGTATGAGGAACTGGGGGGTATTGATAAGCTGGAGATGATTAAACCTGGGTCTATGATAAGTTGATTCTGACTGAAATTGGGACTGATTAAATTTTCCACCTCTGTTTTTGGTTGAAAATTGCTCTCCGGTTTTGGTTAAAGTATTCCCCGATTGAAATTGTTAGCATTTTAGCTTGAGAAGTTCTGAACGGGTGGAAAACCTGGAGGTTCTAATTTGATTTGGAAACCATTTGAGGTCGGAATTGGTGCTTCCTTCGGTTGTAATAGCTGCGGCGGCTTGTGGACAATACTCAGAAAATGTTGTCCCGATAAATGTTAGCCAATGGTGGCTGGACAGTTGGTGAGAATTGGGCACCACCGCAAGTAACAACAACTTAGCTCAAACTGCTTTGACAGGTGCAGGAGTGGAGCTGGAGCAGAAGCTTGTCCTAGTTCTTTTGTCTAAGAGCAATGCATCGGACAATATCCATTAGTTCAGCAACATCAGATGAAACAGCTTGGGTGGAAGAGTTCGTACTTACCTTGGCAACAACTTGCCTTGCTAGTATCTTTTGTTTGACGAACTTTTGACTTGCTCTCGATGATTTTTTAAAACATTCGCGAGGCACATTTTGTCCAAAAAGTTTCCATCTGCCTGCGGGCAGTTCAATGAATTCTTGAATCATTTATTTCAAAGCATTATAGAATGTATCAAGTGATGCTAATTTGAGAATCCATGGGTCGTGGACATTTGCCCTAAGTTAGATCATTGAATCGATCCCAAGTTCATTTAAAAAACGATTCATCGAACCTCTGTTAATATCTTGGTGATCTCATTGCGAAGATTCTTCGTTTAGAGGGGAGGGAAGAAACTGATTGAGAATTTGGATACAAGATGTCTCCCACCGTTTGAATGGATCGAGGAGGTTCTTTTTTCTAGCCATATTCGGGCTGCTCCCTTCGATAGAGAATGGAAAAAGCATAAGGCTTAATCGTTAGTAATTGGAAAACATTGGGGTACCCTCATTGTGGAGGTGATCTTGTTGAAGTAAGGATATGAGATGAAGGGTCTTCTTTGGGTCATGACCGAAGAATAGAACTGTTTGTTCTGGCATAGATGATTAACCCATGCTTCAGCTCGAATTGTTTGCCATCAATTTCAGAATAAGGATGCGTCCCAGGTCTCCACAATCGAAACAAATTCTTTCAATCTTAATGTGTTGTTGAGACGATTCGGGCATTGGAACAAGAATCTTGTTTTTGAGTTTCTCTTTTGAACAACAAAAGGCTGAAGTGTGCAAATTTCCACAAGCCGAACATGCTTTAATCGCTTTAAGGCGACAATCGAATGATGTCATAAGAATTAAATAGATAGAGGGATAAGGAAAGAATTAACTGATACGAAGAAAAAGAAGATTATTTTTGGTTTTTTCGAATTTATTAACAACATATTTCACAATTGGACAAAATCAGATAGACAACTTAAACCTGATAATCAATCTTACTTCACGGTAGCTCTCAGAATGAAAAACGCACAGGTGAGCGGAGGAGTAGGAATAGCGCGAAGCTTATTTCTCCTTTCGGGTCGTAGTTCCTAGGAACAACCCTCCTTATACCCACTTTATAGTTTGTTAATCAGAATGAGGTGAGCCGTATATCGTAAGTGACACAGAAGGCAAGTTTTAAATCTTTTGTTCGAGTTGGGAACTCAATAGTTCACCGGAACTTATTATGATAATACCTCAGTTGAGAATATTATATTTTGGTATTTTACCAATTAGTGAATTTTAATTTTTATGGACAATTTTTTTATTTTTTTGATTTTTTGGTTTTTTAATTTTTATATGATATGTACTAATAAAAAGAAAAGAAAAATATTTTTGTGTTTTTTAATATGATATATTAATAATAAGACAAGTTCAGATCAAAGTCGGATAGAAATCGTAGCAAATGCCTCCCCGGCAGCGGCGCCAAAAATTGATTCGTTGACGGTATATGTAGCAAATGCCTACCCTGAACGGCGCCAAAAATTGATTCGCGAAATAGTATATATATAAAATACTACTAGGCAAATCCAAACTCTTCACCCTTGACAAAGGGAAAAAAATTGATTCGCTGATAGTATATATATAAAATATATAAGAATCAAATCAATGATAAAAAGATTCCGGAAGAGATATTCCCGGGTCGTATGTCCCAACGAGGCTGCAATTGAAAATTATCCTGGTTTGAAGAGAAATTGACTGATGGAGAATATATGATATGAACACTGATATAATTACAACTAAAATTAATTAAATAAAACCTAATTTAATCTACGGGAAAACAAGCAAAGGAAATGGGGATCTTAAAAACTACGGGAAACAAAATTAGTTAATATGGATAGAACTTAAACTACGGGAAACAAAATTAGTTATAGGGAAATCCTAAAATTAAATCTAAATTAAATACGGGGAACAGAATTAGGTATCGGGAAACCTAAATACTAAAAATTAAGAAAATAAATGCTAAATTAAATTAAAAATCAAAATTAAATTCTAATTAACTTAATTTGAAAAATAAAGAAAACTAGAATAAAAACGGAGGTCGTTTGAATGTAAAACGAAAAGAAACGGTAAAACGCACCGGGTAAAACGGGTCTAAGACTGAAATTTAAGAAAAATTAAGCCTATACTAAATGTTATATTTTTCCTAGACACTAAATGACAAAAGAAAATTTTACAAAAAAGAAAAATATTTTTTTATTAATTTTCTGATTTTTTATGAATTTTTAAAGATTTATAACTAAATAAAACTAAGAAAATAGAAAAAGACAAAAAATAAAAGTTATAAAAATTCTGAAAAAATAAAATTAAATAAAGAAAAAGTTAACAATTCTAAAAATATAAAAATGCCCAAATTTTACTGATTAAATTAAAAGTAATTAAACTAATTAAATCTAAACCTAATTTAATTATTTAAATTAAATAAACTAACTAAAGTTAACTATAGGGACTAACAGTGAAAAGGACACAAGGACTAACGGGGTAACAGGCTAACTAACCACAGGGACTAACAAAGTTAACTATAAAAGAAGAAATTACACAAATGGTCCCTGAGGTGGACCCCGATTGCAAATCAAGTCCTAAGTGCTTATTATCAAAAAGCCAAAGAAGCAAAGTTGTTAAGGGGCTTAAGGGGAACATTTTTCATAATAAGCACTATGTCTGAAATCAACTTAATAAGCTAGAAAAGTGACTTTTTGGGCTGACAGAAACTAATAAGCTTATGAGCTTATTTTGCTTGGCTTTTTGGGATTTAAGCCAACAAATAAGCTAGAAACTAGGGGGATAGATAAATAGGGAGAGGGGAGTCCTAAATATAAGCTAAGGTATCTAGATTAAGCCCTATAATAAACTGGAAGTGACTTAAGCTTATGTGACAGTTTTAGAAAGAAAACAGAAAAAGTGGACTTTAAGCCCTAAATAAGCTAACCTAATAAGCTATCTAAGGGATTTAAGCTTCTAAACCTAAGAGATAAACCTACAGGCTATATTAAAAAGCAATAATAACCTACAGCTTAATATTAAATAAGCTAAAAAAAAGGGGGCTTAATATGGTGCTCAGCACCAGGGGAGATACAACAGCAGTGAACAAGGGGCTTTTTGGGCTTATGAAATAAGCTCTTATGAGCTTTTTAGCCAAAACAAAATCCAAACAGATTAAGAATGCAAAGCATTGGCTAGTCGGCTTTTTGTTGGGCTATAAAATTAAGCTCTTATGGAGCTTTTTAGCCAAAACAAACCACAAACAGACTTAATGAGACTAGATTGAGCTTATTTCCAAAGTTTGGGTTCTAGGGATAAGAAAAGAGCTGCTGATTATTGGCTTAAAAATGGGTGTTCTCACAAATGCATTAGCACACTTGGCTTATTACTTGGTGAGAATTTAAAAGGACACGAACAAGGAAATGAGTTAAAATGCTATAAACAACCACAACAAGCATAACAATCGGTGTGCTAAGTGCGCATAAGCAGCATGAGCACTTAGGCTCAATTTAGCTTATAGAAAATTTGACAAATCAAAGGACAAAAAAACTTATTTATTAAACTAAAAATGGTGATTAAATGGCCTAAATAAGGCCTACACACTCGCCAAAGTTGGCTGAGGTGTTTTTACCCATACCATTCCCATTTGGACCCATTTGGTACTAAACCAAACACCCCTTATTTATATAAAAATATCGATTTTTAACCTAGATTTTTGGTGAAATAAGGGCTAAAAAAGTGATTACAAGTGAACATTTTTGATACTTTAACACACATTTAATCAAAATTTAAACAGAATTAAAACAACTGAATGTATTTTAAATTTCGACAATAGCAATTTCACAAACACTCCTAACCTTTGTATTGAAAACTGAAAGTAAATACAACAAAATAAAGCTTAAAAAACAACTGAGTTATACTCAAATAATTAAAAGAAAGACTTGGAATTTAAAATTAAGCTAAAAAAAACATAAAAATGGTGTTTTTGGTGCTGCTTGGTCTCTCTTCTTTTATAGCAGCTTAAAACCTTTCTGGCTCATGGGTTGAGCTTGTTGTAAGAGTACAAGGCAGTCCTAAGCAAATCCTAGCCCTTTGTTTTCCTTCTCATGATCTCACCATTGATGGGGTTCGTTGGGTTGAGTGTTCTGTTAGGGGAGGGGGTTATAGGGTCATTGGGTAAGTGGGAATTGGTGAAGGTGAGCTGTGAGTGTACTTAGGATAGTGGTATGGGCGTGAAACAGTGGGGAGAGGTGGGTTTGATTTTTGGCGGGTACGGGATGTACAGTAATATGGTTACAGGTTTAAACAAAATGTTTGGAGAAGGTGCAATTCTAGTCCCTCTTCTTTCTCTCTTTTTCCATTTTATTTTAGCCCAAAAACTAGTTATAACATGTTTGGAAAGTAACACAAATGGCCCCTCCGTTTTATAACAAAAGAAATAAAGAAAGGTTTGGCAAAATTGCAAAACTAGTCCCTGCTGTTTTATAACTAAAAGGATTTTTGGAAAATTGCAATTTCAGCCCTTGTGTTTTATTAAACCAATTTTCTTTTTTAAAACAACTTTCAAAACTTGGCATTTTTGGCCCCTAAAGTTTATAAAAATGGATTTTGGGCTTGTGTTGGGCTTGGGTTTTGTGTTGGGCCCATTGGGCTTGTATTGGGCCCACTGGGTTTGGGTTGGGCCCATTGGGTTTGTATTGGGCCCAATAAGGTACAGGCTTAGCTATTGGGTTTTGGCTTGCAATGGCTGAGATTGGCTGTAACTGGGCT
>BQNB010034575.1:20787-51506 GCA_026074375.1 Tanacetum coccineum
TATCGGTAATAAAAAAGTAAATGGTTCATTGTGGTAAGTTTCAGAAAGTAGGTTGGTATTCTATGGCTTTTACCCTTAATTAAATTGGTTGTCAAACTAATTGGTTTAGTTAATTATTCACACTTATTATATAATACCTGCAAGGTATTATATACTTTTCATTAATCTTTGGATTGATTGTTCTTGTTATATATAATTATGTGAGCGCGAATGTTATGAACTGTCAATTGCATAGATTTAGTTGTGAATTACATTATGTGAGCGCAAATGTTATGAATAGATCTATTTGGGAAACGACCTCCCCGTTCGGGTGATTAGCTATCACCGGGAACGAACGTTATAACATGTCGGTTTGGGGATGTTTCGGGTTAGAACATCTGTTCGGGGCAGAAATTGCAATATATATTATTATTGCAAGAAAGATTGTCGAGCTTCAGTGTCATGAGCTTAGGGAAACGTAATTAGGGTATCGTGATGTTTGCATTTGTTGTTTCATCATGGGAAGTTTATATGTTTGTGATAGTTGAGGTTTGCTTTATCACGGGGAAAATCTTGGTCATATGTTATACGCTTTGGCGACTATTTGGAGATTTAAATGGTCTGACATGTTTTGCAACTGTTGATTTTAGAAATTATATATATATTTTGAAAGGACATTTAAGGAATTAAATGGTCATATATACTTTGAGAAACCTTTGGGTTATTATTCATATCTAAACTAACCTATGAACTCACCAACTTTATGTTGACATTTTTAAGCATGTTTTTCTCAGGTGAATTAGATGCTTGGACTATCTGATGTGCATTGGAGTCTAAATTGACAAGATTTCATAATTGGATTTCTACAAATGATCAAATCTCGTTGTTTCTTTCAAGCTTTTCATTGTGATGCAATTATGGGACAACTATTATTTTGATTTCCGAAAATCAACGAGATTGTTTTATAAACGACACATTTAGAGGTCGTTCTCTTGTACCTAGCGCTGTGTATTATGAAGTAGCACCCAAGTGGTATTCCGCCGCGTTGTTGAAATTTTGGGGGTGTTACATAAACCCGATATACCAAACTTGAAATTGAAGTAGAATTCCCCGTTCTTGTGACTTAAGCTTGCACAAATGGTGGAAGAACGGTGTAGAGAATTTGTGCTCCAAGCAAATCTCTAAGTACTCTATACACTAAACTAAGAGGCATAAGAAGTACAACACCTCTTGAAACTACCCACATCTTCTTCTGCGTGTGACACTGAGTACTACAACGTAACTCCTTTAAGTGATAGTTATCCAGGTCTTCAACCATCCACCCCGACTTCTGGAAACTAGATAAACTAAGTCTTCAACTTAAATCTCAAGCACGAGCAAGATATCATTGAAAGTCATGCATCCAACGAACCCCGACTTCAAGATAAAATAAGAACACGCTTTCATGAAATCCAACTTCAATCTCAAATTGGTGATACCCGATCAACTCCGTAGTCACTTTGAAATTACATATTAAATCTAGCCATTAAAATTTAAGCTCCAATGATTCTTTATAAAAAAATTGATCCTGGTCTCATCACTTCAAATTAGTCACTTTGTTGTTGCGGAGTCCAAATAAAATTACAGCCCAATATCTTATACAACTCGCCATGCACCACAACTTTGACAAAATCAGCCCATAAGTAATCCAGTCCATAAATACCAATTTAATACAACAATTCATAAGTACCCAACTAAATCTACTGAAATCATCAGTCACAACCAAACAATACCTTTTCTTGTTAATACTTTCTACAGAGACAGGTCCAAATAAGTCCATATAAAGTAATTCTAGGGGCTTTCTGATGATTCTTTCTAACTTGGCCTTACAGGAGGCCTTATGTTGCTTACCCTTCTTGCAGGCAACACAAGTGTGGTCATTCACAAAAACTTTTGAAGGTAAACCTCTAACTAGGTGACCTTTAACAAGTTTGTTTATATTTTTGAATTCACAAATGACCTAATCTCCTGTTCCTATAATAATAGACTCATCTGTTGTTGCATTTACATATAAACAAGTTATACCTCCAGAGGGAATAATGTTCTTTAAGTCCAAGCTGTACACATCATCCTTTCTAGGAGCTCTAAGTACAACTTGACTTTCATCAAGAAGCTTAAAGCTAGGAGACATGATAAGGCATTCAGTCTCAGTAAAAAGGACACTATTTTTCTTGTCACACATTTGTGAGACAGAGAAAAGGTTAAACTTAAGTTCATCTACAAAGTAAACATCATCAAAGTCTAAATTAGCGGTTATGATTTTACCTTTACCTGTTATTTTACCTCATTTGGGATCACTTCCAAAATCCACAAAGCCTCAGTTGTAATCTTCATAGTCTGAAAGATAAGCTTTGTTGCCAGTCATATGGCCAGAGCAACCACTATTCACCACTGCATGATCCTGCAACAAAATCTCTGGATTGCCCTGCACTAAAGTAAGAGAATTAGTATCTCTTAGGGATCCAAGCCATTCTAGACATGAAAATCTCTTTTGGGTCAACAACTCAACTCTTTGAGCATGAAATATCCATTGTCTTTGGACACATGATCCAAGTAATTTCCCTTAGCCTCCAAACCCCACCTTGCTGTTTAAGGTCATACCATCTTACCGTTACCAGATTCAACCTACTGCTCTTGTCCCAGCAGAGTTATATTTTAAACCATAAAATTTAATATCTTGTTTTAAGTCTTTGGGTCTAAGAGCTGTTTTGAGGTATAAAGACCTTCTGTGATAGATGAATATGACCTCTTGGGTCTTACATAGTCTCAATCTTGGTAAATTGGTCTAATAGCACCACTAGTTTGTGCTATTTTTGGAGCAAATGGACTAACATACAACAGTCCTAGCAGTACAACTGCCTACCGTAACAACTTTTGAACTGCTTCTTTTCTCATTTTGCTTAAACAGGATTAAATCAAAACCTGTTCTTTTTAGAACTCCTGATGGGACAAAAGTCTTTCTTAATTGAGGGTATTTTGAAAATTTTTGATAATTAACCCTTTTAGTATTATCCCATACTGGTTTGTCCACCTTTGGACCATTATTGACCACAATTTTTAGCTTAGGTTCTTGACTCTTTTTGTCATGAAAATTACAATCTTTGATCAAATGGTTAGTACTTTTACAAACAAAGCAAGCTTTTATTTTCTTAAAACCAATTCTAAGTTTCTGAGAATTGTGACCAAAATTTGTATCAACTCTAGTTTTAACTGTTTGAGTCTCATTAGTCTTAACAGGACTAACTGTGTTTACTTCAGACACATCATCCTCATCATCTGAGTTCCAATCCTCAATGATAACTTTATCTCTGTTAACTGATTCATAGACTGTCTTAGGTTTTTGAGTATTTGTTCATTGCATTATCTACAATCCACATGTTTTGAGTATTAATGATTCAGTTTTTTTTTGACTTAATTATTTTCTTCCTAATGGCATATTCATCTAAAACCTGCAAATGATATTGCACTCCTTGGCCATAAGAAGTTCCCTATTATCGGAGGGGGAACAGCATGATACCCATCTGCTTTGGAAGACCTATCATTAGCTGGTGTGGACTCTTCGTCACTAGATTTGACATTAAAAACACTCAAACTAATCTCACTATCAGTTTCAAATGTTTACTTATTTCATTCATTGTGTGCCATATCCTAAACCATTTTTATCTTTAGCACTCATTCTGACTGTTAGTAATTTAATCTATATTCTTGGATGATTCACATTTTCTATCTTAAGTTCAACTCATCTCTTTCCTTAACAACTTTTTCTAACCTGTGTTAATGTTGTTAATTTTTATTTCTCTACACTTAAGCTCATAGTTTTGAAACTCATATTTTTCTCCCCAAGCCAGTTCATTCTTTTCATGTCCAAGAATTCTATATCTAGAGATTCAAAGCTAACCCCTAACCCGAATTTCTAGTCTGGATCTGCTATGTTTTTCTCTTTCACTATCAAAATTCTTTTGAAGAGTTTTAAAAGATTCAAGACATTGTTTAGAACATTTTTGTACCTCATTGTCAGAAGAACTTGATGAGCTTGAAGAAGAGATTGCCATTAAAGCATAGTTGACTGGTTCTATTTCAAAATTATTACTCCAGTCATATCCTCCTAGACCATATTGAGCCACCAATGCCCGTGATGAAGATTCATGTGTTGGTGCATTGCTCCTGCCATTGTCACCATAAGATCTTTTCCCTTGATTCCTTCTAGATCTGCATTCCTTAGCAAAATGCCTTTTCTTTACATTGTAAGCACTCAATTTTTTTATTATATCAAGTAAACAGGTCATTTTTTCTTAAAATCCATTTCCTTTCTTGTCCTTCTGAATGAATTTTCTCACTCTGACAGTCAACATAGCCACCTGCCATCTAAGATTCTATTCTCCAAGTCATCTTTATCATCTTGCTAAAATCTTCATTTTCAAGTTGAAGGACTGGTTTGTTGGGTGTGTAAAGAAAAGCAAGCTGCACATGAGCACATGGGTATATGTAATTGACTAATTCCCCAGTAGTACTAACCCTAAAATCCTACTGGCATAATAACTCATTAGTACTGCTAGGTGTTTCTCAGAGGAAAGAAAATGCAAGTTTTTCTGGAAGTAGAAGTGGAACATTAAGACCTATCATCTCATCTCGTAGACCCATAAGGTTTTGATAGAGGTCATCAATAATCACTCCATCAATGTCTGGCTTATTTCTCATGATTAGAGCAATTTGATTCCATGAAGGAGAAGACTTCTTAAGAACTTCTGGTTGATATCTTCCTTGATATTGAGCACCATGAACCTCATGACATATGAGTTTTTTGGAACCTATCATAAGCCTGTTCCAAACTTTCATATTGATGCAGTTAGAAAAATTACAAACTGATGTTTTAGAACATTTTTCTGCATCTTCTTGGATTCTTCATTACCTCCAAACCTTGATTTGATTGCTTCCTAGAGTGATTTAGCATCTGCAACATTGTGAAACTTGAGGAGGTATTCATCAGGTATTGCTAAAAGCAAGATGCTCTTAACTCTTTCCTGATTCCTTTTAGCAGCCAGTTGTTTGGCAGTCTTAGGAGCAGGAGGAGCAGATGTTTCTCCAGTTGGTGCAGGCTCTTCTTCTAGATCTCCATTGACAATAACATCCCATAGGTTATGGTCTGTGTGACAGATATATTGTCGCATTCTCATGCTCCAAATATCATATTCTCCCTTCCTGATGATAGGGATTTTCATTGCTGTGATAGTGGGTGGAGGAATGTCTTGTTCTGCCATCTTACAATTGAGTTCTTCTTATTCAGAGTTTCCACACAAGCTCTGATACCACTTGTTGGATCGTTTACTGAATAGATCTTAACCTTTAGCTTGTAAAGGGTTTGTTCCCTTAGATAATTCTAAAGCAACAATAATGAAACACTGATTTGAACACTATTGATTATGCGGAAACTAATCAATAATGCTAAGAAGAACAATATTAAGAATCACAAAAGAACTTTATATTATCACTTGAATCTGCCTAGGTTACAGATTACAACGACTATGATTGCTAATAGATCTCTATTGATCTGGGTAAACTATAACTTCTAACATGCCTAAATGGTTCCTTTAATAGACTAAGGAAACCCAAAGGCTTTACAAAACGCGTATAAAGATCATTCATGTTTTATCTTTTCCTAAGAATATCTCATCATATCATATAAATGGATACTAACTATGTTAGACTAACGGTACTAACTATCCTATCATAACTACATTTTGTACTGTCAGTACAAACTACAACTAGTCGGTACTAACTAATATAACTAACGGTACTAAGTCAGGAATGCATAATTCCCAACAAAGATGAAGATGGTGAAGAAGTGAATGTTTATTTATATAGATCAATGATTGGTTCATTGATGTATCTTACTTCTTCAAGACCTGATATTATGTTTGCAGTGTGTGCCTGTGCAAGATACCAAGTCAACCCAAAAGTGTCACATCTTCATGCTGTGAAAAAGAATTGTTAATACCTTAAAAGGTCAACCTAAATTAGGCCTTTGGTATCCAAAAGATTCACCTTTTGATTGGGTAGCATACACTGATAGTGATTATGCTAGAGCAAGTTTGGATAGGAAGTCCACAACTGGAGGTTGTTAATTCTTTGGGTGTAGATTAATTTCATGGCAGTGCAAGAAGCAGACTGTGGCTGCTAATTCCATAATAGAGGCTATATATGTAGCTGCTTCAAGTGCTATGTCAAGTGTTTTTTGAATCTAAATTAATTACTTTATTATGGGTATAAACTTTATGCATACAAAGATCTATAATGATAATGAGAGTACTATATGCATGTTTACAGAACCCTATTTTTCATTCAAAAACAAAGCACATTGAGATTAGACATCTCTTTATTAGAGATTCCAATGAAAAAGAAGCTAATTCAAATGATTAAGATTCATACTGACAAGAACGTTGCAGATTTACTTACAAAAGAATTTGATGTAAGTAGATTTCAATATCTGATTGTCAGTATTGGAATGCTCAATCTTTAAAGTCTTGATTATGAAAATAGTAAGGTAAACATAATTGAAAGAGTTGGTGAGAATAAAAATAGAAAGAGAGATGTGTGATAAAAACTGACAGAATGCTTTGGTGAGTAAAAGAATTAAGAGAATTTGTGAGTTGAAAAACAAAAAGAGAGCCGTGTAAAATAAAAACAGATAGAGTGATTTTGGGATAAAAGAGAATTGTAGAGAATTTGTGAGCTGAAAAAACAAAAAGAGAGATGAATATAGCAAAAACAGACAGAGAGAATTATGAGCTAAAAGAATTGAGAGAAAGCAAAAACAGATAGAGAGAATTGTGAGCTAAAAGAATTAAGAGAAATCAAAAACAGACAGAGAGATTTTGTGAGCTAAAATATTAATTTGATGATGGAAATAAAGCTGATTAAAAAAGAATTGAAATTAATGCGAGTGATTCAAGGTTTTAATGAGCTGCTAGCATAAACTACTACTTGCTTAGTGGAAAGTTAATGCTGCTAGTGCCATAACTTACTACTGCGTGTAAAGTTAATGTTGCTAGGCTTAACTTACTGCTGAGTTACTACTGGTTGGGTTACTTACTACTGCTAGTTGAAAGTTAATGCTGCTAGGCATAACTTACAATTACTGGTGAACGTTAATGTTGTTGAGGTATTCATAAAATACTTTGATTAAAGGTTTTCATTCAATCATTTATCAATTTCAATCTTTCATATACTCTCTAATCATTAACCCTAACTCAATTTCATCATTTATCATCAAAACCCAACACAATGACGACTCTATAATTTGCTGATACTCATAATTTAGTCGTGTTTTGACTAAATCTGCTGAAAGTGAAGGATTTGTGCAGATAGTGGATTTTCTGAATGCAAGTTCTATAAGATATGCTTTAACCATTAATCCCACTATATAAACTTCGTGTATTAAACAATTTTAGGCCACTGTTAAGGTGAAAACGGTCAATGGAGAATAGCAGTTACAAGCCCTAGTGGATGGAAAGAAGATCATCATGAATGAAGCAACTGTAAGAAGAGATCTTTAACTGGAAGATGTTGAAGGTGTTAATTGTCTGTCAAATGCTACAATTTTTGAACAAAAGCTTACTTTCTATAAGGCATTCTTCTCTCCCCAATGGAAATTCCTTATTTATACTATTTTGAAATGCCTAAGTGCTAAGACTACTGCATGGAATGAATTTAGTAGCACTATGGCCTTTGCAATTATATGTTTAGCCACAAACCAAAAGTTTAACTTTTCCAAGTATATTTTCGAAAGCATGGTGAAGAACTTAGATAATGCTGTCAAATTCTTGATGTATCCAAGATTTGTACAAGTCTTTTTGAATAATCAACTAGAAGGGATGGCAACTAACAACAGGATTTATATTGCACCCTCTCACACAAAGAAGATTTTTACTAACATGAGATGGCAAGGAAAAGACTTTTCTGGAAGGGAAACACCCTTATTTCCAACCATGGTGGTTCAAGCTCAAGAAGAAATGGGTGAAGGTTCAGCAATGCCAACTGATCCCATCATTACTCAACCATCATCATTACAACCTCAAAGGAAACAAAAGTCTAGGAGGCCTAAGGAGAAGGACACTCAGGCACCTCAGTCTTATGTACTTAGCAATCTTACAAATATAGCAGATGAGGCTGTCACTGAGGAGCCTAGTCTACAACTTAAGGAATTGATGGATTTTTGTACCAAATTGCAATAAAGAGTGCTTTACTTGGAGAACACAAAGACTTCTCAAGCTATAGTGAGTTACAATTAAAGGAAGAGATCAAAGAAGTTAGAGAAGAAATGAGGGTCAAGAACTTACAAGCTTAAAAGATTATACAAGATTGGTAGATCTGCAAGAGTAGTTTCCTCTGATGAAGCTAGTTTGGGTGATCAAGAGGATGCATCCAAACAGGAGAGGAAAATTGATGATATAGATGCAGATGCTGAGATTACATTGGTTGATGAAACTCAGGGGAGGCATGATGATGATATGATGTTTCATACAGGTGTTCTTAATTATGAAGAAGTGTTTATAGGATAGGATATGGATGAAAAGGAAGTTAGTACTACTGATCCAGTTACTACTGCTGGTGAAGTAGTTACTACTTCTAATGTTGAAATTAGTAATGCCAGTCCAACTGCTGCTAAAATAACTAATGTTGAACTTACTTTGGCTCAAACATTGACAGAGTTGAAGAGTGCAAGACTCAAGACAAAAGGGGTTGTTATGCAAGAGGCAAGTGAATCAACTCCAACAATATCCTTACAATTACCATCACAGGTTAAGGGTCAAGGTTCAAAGGATAATGGTAAAGCAAAGATGATAGAACCAGAGAAGCCTTTGAAGAAGAAAGATCATATTAAGTTTGATGAAAAACTTGCTTTCAAGCTACAAGCTAAAGAAGATGAAGAAGAAAGGCTTGCCATGGAAAAAGCTCAAAAAGTTGAAGAAGCTAACATAGCTTGGGATGATATTCAAGCTAAAGTTGAAGCTGATTATTAGTTGGCTCAAAGACTGCAAGCTCAAGAGCAAGAAGAGTTGTCTGATGCAGAAAAGGCTACATTATTTATACAACTCTTAGGGAAAAGAAGAAAATACTTTGTAGTAAAAATAGCAGAAGAGAAAAGGAACAGACCACCAACAAAGCTCAACAAAGGAGTTTCATGTGTACTTACCTGAAAAACATGGAAGGATGGAAGCCCAAAAGAATAAGTCCTTTACAAATATTCAAGACTTATTTGACAAAGCTAAGAAAAGGGTAAACACATTTGTAGATATAGATACATAATTGGTAAAAGAGAGTTCCAAGAAAGCTGAAGCAGAGATAGCATAAGAAAGCAGCTTAAAGAGAGCAGGAGAAGCTCTAGAACAAGAAAGCTCTAAGAAGCAAAAGGTGGATGATGATAAAGAAACTTAGAGCTTAGCAATGTATGAGAATCAAATTTCAGATGATGGAGATGATGTAACTATTGAAGCTACACCTTTATCTACCAAATCTCCAACCATTGTTGACTACAAGATCTACAAAGAAGGGAAGAAAAGCTATTTCCAAATTATCAGAGCAGATGGTAATTCTCAGATGTATTTAACTTTTGGAAAGATGCTTAAAAACTTTGACAAAGAAGATTTGGAAGTTCTTTGGAGTATAGTCAAATCAAGATTTAAGAAGACAGAGCCAATGAATTACATGGATACTTTATTACATCTTAATTTGAAGACCATGTTTGAATATCATCTTGAAGATAATGTATGGAAGAATCAACAAGGATTAGTTAAAGTGCTGAACTAGAAGCTTTATGATTCTTGTGGAGTTCATTGTGTGACAATGCAGAACATACTTTATTATCTGTTGGTTGAGAAGATGTATCCACTTACAAAGCACACACTACATCAGATGTTCAATGATGTGAAGCTCCAAGTTGATTATGAGTGTGAAATGGGCATTTGAGCTTCTTAGATTGGTCAAGAAATAGCTTAAGGAAGTCTATGTACCTCAATGAAGCTTTTAATGAAGAAACTTGATGATTTTGAAGATAAATATCAAGTTTAGGGGAGGATTGTTGGGATTAAAAGCCTTCTTGAAGTTACTGCTGCTAAGGTTTGTGTTATTGCTGCTAAGCATAAATTAGTGCTGTTAGTAATCTTAATAAAAAAATATGCTAATGTAGTTAGTAACTCACTAGTGTAAGTACAACTCCCTAGTGTATAATTACTACTGCTAGTTAACAACTGCTAGTAATGTTAGTACTGCTAGTAATGTTAGTACTGCTAGAGTAAAGTTAGTACTGCTAGTTTAACTTAGTACTGCTGGTGAAGATTGAAGAAAACTTTCTAAGTAGTTAATACTGCTTGTACATAGTTAGTGCTGCTGGTATAAAAGTTACTACTGTTGGTGTTGAAAGTTAATGCTGCTGGTATAAAAGTTACAACTGCTGAAAGATTACCACTGCTGAAAGGATAAAGACTGCTCAAATAAAAGATAAAGATTGCTTTTAGATGTGTATGAGATATTTTTGTAAAAGATACGTATAAGTTATTTGTTTAGAAGATCATGATAACTTAGGAAAATATTATAATCCCATTAGGACTCCTTGGTGTATAAAAGGAGGTCCTAAGGTATAGAATTCTATGTATAAAAAACGAGTCATTCATAGAATTATCATAGCTTCAAGGTTTTGTAACCCTAATACTAGTTAGAGTATTTATATTAATATATTGAAGCTTTTGTTTGTTAATCTGTGTGTTTATTAGAATTACTATTTCAATGAAGAATTATTCTTATATTAAAGATTTGATTCCGCATAATCTTTAGTATTAACAAACAAAGTTTATATCATAGTTGTGTAGGATTTATCTTGCATAACTAAACCTTACACAAGCTAAGGAATTCAAGATCCATTGAAGTGGGATCAACAGTTTGTTTATTTTTTCTTCTTTTGCTCCTTTTAGGCTTTAAACGGCCTATTCTCTTTTATCTATAGAGTTGTTGAAATAAGTATCCTTTCTCAATATACAAACTCTTCTTGTTCTTGTGCTTGCATTCTTTCAGCCAATTGAGATCAGCCATCAATCTTTGCCTATATATCATCCCATGTTTCAATCAAGGAAATATTGGCTTCTTTTTCTTTTTCAGCTTTCTCTCTTGCAAGTCTTTCTTCTTCATCAAATTCATCTTGTAATTTTAAAGCAACTTCTTCATCAAGCCTGATTAGATCTTTCTTCTTCATAGGCTTCACAGGTTCTATCAATATCCCTTTAATTTTGTCCTGTGATTGTTGTAAAGATAGTTGTGAAGATATTGTTGTTGTAGATTCACTCAGCTCTTGTATAACAACCCCTTTCTCCTTGGGGTTTGTACCTTTTATTTCCATAAGTGCTTGAGCAAAAGAAATATCATCAACAGTTGTAATTGTAGCAGTAGTTATTGTAGCAGCACTAACAGTTGTTGCATCAGTAATTAGCTTAGCAGTGTTAATAACTTAAACTACTTCTTCAACAACATTAACTTTATCATTTTCCTTATTAGCAGCAACTTCTTGTTCTGCAACAAAAACCTCCTCACCATCTAAAACATTCACATGAAACATCTCTTCATTCACATTTTGAACACTAACTAGGGTAATTTCTTCATCTGCATCAATAGCATCAATCCTTCCCTGTTTGGATGCATTCTCACCTAAACTTTCTTCATTATCAGAGGATTCTACCCTAGTAGTCAAACCAACTTTGTATAATCTCTTCAGCTTATGAGTTCTTGAACTATTTTTCTTTTTAAGCTTCTTGACCTTCCTTTTCGAACTAGCAATCTCATTATGTTGAGTGGTCTTTGTCTTCTCCAAATCAAGAACCCTGTTTTGTAAAGTGGTACATAGTGCCATCAATTCATCAAGTTTAAGTCTATCCTCATCACTTCGAAGTGTGTTACCTCTTGCGAGCAGTGAATCATTGGAATGTTTAGATACATTCTCAAACCTAGTTTGAGCAATAGTATCCCCCATGATTTCTTGGCACCTGGGACCACCATCTGAAGTAGTTCCTAGGGAACTAGATTCATTAGGTGTTGCCTTGGATTGGGTCTTATTGATGTTACCACTTTCATGTTCTGCTTCTAAGCTAGAAGCAGTAGTGGCAGCCCTCACTAAAATGTTACCCAACTCCTTATGGACAGCCTTATCTGCAACATTTTCAATAGGATCACTAGGCTAAGGTAGTGAGTGTCCTTTCTCTTAGGCTTCCTAGGTTGTTGTGTCTTTTGAGGTTGAGTAGATGCTTGAATAAAGGTGGGTGTGTGATGGGGATCAGTTGGAATTGTTGAACCTTCACCCAATTATGATTGGTTTTGTACCACCATTGTTTAAAATAAAGGTGTTACTCTACCAGAAAAACCTTTGCCTACCGTTCTTATATTTCCAAAAATCTTTTTAGTGTGAGAGGGTGCAATATAAATTCTCTTATAAGTTGGCAGCCCATCAAGTTGTTGATCCAAAAATACTTGTACAAACCATAGATACATCAAAAATTTGCCAGACAAATTATCCAAGTTTCTAATCATACTTTCAAAAATGAATTTTGAAAAGATGAATTTCTAGTTTGTAGCTAAACAGATAATGGGAAATGCCATAGTACTACTAAACTCATTCCATGTAGTAGTCTTTGGACTTAGACACTGTAAAATAGTATGAATTAGAAATTTCCATTGTGGGGAAAAGAATGGTTTATAGAAAGTTAGTTTTTGTGAAATTTTCTCATACCCCATCAGTGTAAGTTGTTCAAAAATGGTAGAATTCGCTAAACAATCAACATCCTCCTCATCTGCTAGTTGAAGATTTGTTCTAACAGATGCTTCAGTGATAATTATCTTCTTGTCATCTACTAGGGCATGTAATTGTACTTCCCCATTGATAGTTTTGACCTTGACAGTAGACCAGAATTATTCAATGCAAGAAATATATATAGTAGGATTGATCGTTAATGCATTCCTTATATGGTGTGCATTCAAAAAATCCATAATTTGTTCAAACCCATCACTCTCTGTGGGTTTAGACAAAAATGCGACCATATTATGAGTATCAACAAACTTTAAAGTCGTCATTTATGTTGGATTTTGATAATGGATGATAAAATTGAGTTAAGGTTTGTAGTTAGAGAGTATTTGAAAAAGTGAAATTGATTAAATGATCGATTGAAACCCTTAATCGAAGTATTTATGGAAAATACCCTAAATAGCATTAACTTCACCATCAGTAGGAACCCATCATGTAGTAAGTATGCTAGCAGCATTAACTTTAGGTGTGTCACAAGTCAATAACTCCAATTCCCATTCTAAACAGCTTTCCCATTATCAAATTAACACTTTTCTTGCTTTTCCAGCAAATGTTAGTCAAAAAAACTAAGAAAACCACAAAGTCCCATAGGCAATTTTCACAATTAACACAATATTTTAATTATACCTAACAGTAAATTAAATAAAAACTAACATAGAAAACTCAGCATATTAAGTATAACCAGCAGTACTAATTATACTTAACAGCAGAAACTTTTAATGACATGAATAACAATACTAATTCATACAAAACTCTACAAAAACATAAAGAGATAAAAGACTTTAAAGATTTAGCATTCCAATACTAGCAATCAAATATTGAAATCTACTTACATCAAAAGCTTTTGTAAGCAAATCTGCAACATTCTTGTCAGTATGGATTTTGACCATTTGAATCAATTTCTTTTCATTGCAATCTCTAATAAAATGATGTCTGATCTCTATATGCTTTGTTTTTTTAATAAAAAACAAGATTTTTAATTATGCAAATAGTATTGTTATTGTCAATAAAGATTTTGGTATGCATAAAATTGTACCCATAATCAAGTAGTTGATTCTGAATCCAAAGCACTTGTCCACAGCAACTTGAAGCAGCCACATACTCAGCTTCTGTTATGGAATTTGCAACCACTGTCTGTTTCTTGCACTGCCATGATATTAATCTACATCTAAGGAATTGACAACCTCTTGTTGTAGACTTCCTATCCAAGCTTGCTCTAGCATAATCACTATCAGTGTATGCTACCAAATCAAAAGGAGAATCTTTTAGATACCAAAGGCCTAATTTTGGTTGACCTTTTAAGTACCTAAAAATCCTTTTCACAGCATGAAGATGTGAAACCTTTGGATTGACTTGGTATCTAGCACAGACACACACTACAAACATGATGTAAGGTCTTGAAGATGTAAGATACATCAATGAATATTGGTGTGCTTGCAGTCTTGAGCAGAGGCTTTTGAGTTTCTATTGGTGTGCTTGCAGTCTTGACTTCTGTAAACCCAAGTTTCTTTAAAATTTCATCAACATATTTCTCCTATAGAAGAATGCAATTTCTCCTAAGAAGAATGTAATTTTTCCCATAGAACTCATTTAAAATTTCTCATGCATCAACTTCTCAAATGCAATGCATAGCTCCGTGTTTGTTGAACCAAAAGATGATATCATCCACATAAACTTATAGACCAGCAAAATATCACCTAGTACCTTTTGTGATGAAATAAGGTCTTTAGTCAATTTTCCCTCTTTGAAATCCATTGTCTAACAGATATGTTGACAAGTTTCATACCAGCTCTAGGAGCTTGATGTAGTCCATACAGTGCTTTTTTAACCTTGATACTCATCAGGAAAGTCTAGATCTTCAAATCCTAGTGGTTGACATACATACATCTTTTCTTCAATCTTCCCATAAAGAAAAAGCACTTTTAACATCCATTTGATACGCCAAAAAATCTTTAAAAAATAAAGCATAAGCTAAAAACAGTCTAATTGCTTCAATTCTTGCAACAGGGACAAAGACTTTATCATAGTCAATCCCTTCTTCTTGTGTGTATCCTTAAGCAACCAATCTTGCTTTATTTCTTATCATAATTCCCCTTTCATCCTTTTTATTCCTGAAAACCCATTTAGAGCCTATAGCCCTTTTTCCATTTGGTAAATCCACTAAAGTCCAAACTTCTTGTAACTTGAATTGTAGAAACTCTTTCCTGCATAGCATCTATCCAAACTTGATCCTTTAATGCATGAATTTACCTTTTTGGGTCTTCCTGTAAAAAAAGCAAGCAAAACAAGCAGTATGAAGGTCATTATGGTTTTTCGTTGTTGAATGTAACTAACACACCCATGTCCTCTAAATTTCTTTGACATCTTTTCTTGTTTTGTAGTTGATTGTAATCTCCAATCAATTGATCAAGAAGGATGATCGTTATGAATTCTTGTATTGGATAGGAACTGGACTTGGATTGTTATATCCAAATTGTTCATGTTAGCCGCTGCATCATCATCTTCATCTTCTCTTAAGAAGTCAAATATGCTGTAATCTTCCAAAGCAGGCATATTTAGATCAAATGGAAGTTCAATGCTTGTTTTTCCACCAACAGCATTAACCTCATTTGTGCCAGCAGCATTAACAGTGTTAGTGCTGTTAACATTATCTTCCTTCTCTCGATCATTACAATCACTTTCTTTTCTTGGATCTTCATCAACCTTCTTTCCATCATCACTTAAACATTTGGATCCATCATCATGAGAACTCTTTGGATCTTGAGAATATAGTGGATCAGCAGTCCATAATGGTAGCAAAATGTAATCCTTGATAGGTTTGGTCTCCTTTCTAGCTTGACCTGCATTATCACTTGCTTTTATACTTGCAAAACCATTAGACTGTGTACCTGCAACAATTGGCTCATAATTTATTGTTTTTGTTAGTGCATCAATATCAAATAGCCAATCTGATCTACTACCTACAACATTAGGTGTACTCTTACTGAACCTAATATGCAAGTTTTCTTCCACTATCCTTGTTCTACTATTGAATACTCTAAAGGCTTTACTATTCAAAGAGTATCCAACAAAGAAACCTTCATCAGCCTTACCATCAAATTTGCCTAAGTGATCTATGGTATTAAAAATAGTAACAGGACACCCAAATGGTCTCATAAAACTTAAAGTTGGTGTTCTACCATGAAAAAGTTCATATGGGGTCTTGTTATGAGGCTTAACTACTAACACTCTATTTTGCACATAGCAAGCAATATTAACTAGGGGTGGCAATTCAGGTCGGGTTCGAGTTGGCGGGTTCAGGTTGACATGTTTGCGGGTTAGAAAACCCCAACCCAAACCTGACCCATTTAAATAATCGGGTCAACTATGTCAACCCTAACCTGTTTACACATAACCCAAACCTGACCCATTTAACCCTTATATATACTTGGGTTGGCGGGTTAAATAGGTTACACGGGTTGAATAGGTTAAAAGGGTTTCAATTTGACCCATTTAACCCGTTTTATATACAAAAGTTGACACATTACATGGGTTAAACACGTTAAATGGGTCTGTGGGTCGACCTGTTTAACCCATTAACTCGTATAATAAAATATAAATAATTTTAAATCTAAGAAAAAAATCTTAAACGGGTTGGCGGGTCGACCCGCTTAATTTATTCTCAACCCGAACCTAACTTGTTTAATAAACAGGTCAGATGGGTCAACCCAAACCCAACCCAAATATATTTAGACTCAAGCCGAACTTGTTAATTTTCGTGTCGGTTTCAGGTCGGGTTTCGTGTCGGGTCAGAAATTGCCACCCCTAGTATTAACTGCTTCTGCCCAAAAAGTAGTTGGCAACTTAGAATTAGCTAGCATAGTCCTAGCAGCCTCAATTAGTGTCCTATTCCTCCTCTCAGCAACTCCATTTTGTTGAGGAGTTCTAGCTATACTAAATTGTCTTAAAATACCCTTTATCTCACAAAACTGATTCATTTCTTTGTTTTTGAATTCAGTTCCATTATCACACCTAATCACCTTAACCTTGTGATCTACTAGATTTTCTATCCCAGTTATAAAGGACTTAAGAATGCCACTAGTCTCATCCTTAGTAGCTAGAAAGAAAACCCATGTAAACCTACTAAAATCATCTGTGACAACTAGGCAATACATTTTCTTCATAAGGCTTTTTACAAATGTTGGACCAAACAAATCCATATGTAACAAATGTAAAGGAAGACTGATTGAGTTCTCTGTTTTGGACTTACAAGAGGCTCTGTGCTGCTTTCCCTTTTGACAAGCAACACAGGTTTGATCATTTTCAAAAAGTTTGGAAGGTAAACCTCTTACAAGATTTCCCTTAACCAATTTATTCATGGTTTTAAAATTTAAGTGACCTAGCCTTCTATGCCAAAGTTTAGATTCATCAGATGTGGCTTTTGCAAAAAGGCAAGTTAAACCTCCTTTAGGAACTATGTTCTTTAAATCAACACTATAAATATTATTCTTTCTAGGAACTCTAAGTAAAACTTGACTTTCATCAATTAACTTAAAGTTTGGAGATAAAAAAATACATTCAGTGTCATTAAAAAGAACACTATTCTTTTTATCACACATTTGTGAGACACTAAAGAGATTAAACTTTAACTCTCTCACAAAATACACATTTTCAAAATCTAGATTACCAGTTTTAATGGTACCTTTTCCAGTGATTTTTCCTCCTTTGGGGTTCCCTCTAAAAGCAACATATCTTCCATCTATATCTTCATAGTCTGTAAGATAGGACATGTTCCCTGTCATGTGCCTTGAGCATCCACTATCAATCACTCCTTGATCTTGTAAATCCATTTGTGGATTGCCCTGTACATTAGGTAAGAAAACTAGTTTCTTTTGGGGACCCAAGCCATTACTGACTTGGATCTGCCTTGTGCATCAATATAATCAAACTTATTTAGGGTGATTGATGCACTGTTGTGTTTAGAAACATGGTCTAAAACTTTAGTCTTTGGTTTCCAAACCCAACAAGCTGAGGCCTTAACAACATTAAAACTATTTCCCTTAACAGCATTAACTACTGCTTTTGGCCTAGCAGTATTAAATTTTTTACCACTAACAGTATTAACCCTTTGATCAATATTACTATTTTTGAATGTTGTGTTCTTATGAATGGGCCTCTTAACAGTTGAATGTGCTATTTTAGAAAGATATGACATTGGTCTAGCAGCATTCACTGTTGTTTTTGAGTGAGCAGTATTAACTTGTCTAGCAGTATTAACTGATACTAAACCAAACTTCATTAGTACTGCTCTTGGAACTAAGTTCTTTTTAGCACAAGGGTGAGTCTTTTTAGCAAAGTTTTGATGATTCACCCTTTGAGCATTGTTCCAAACAGTTTTTACCATCCTTTGATTTTGAAACAGTTTTTGATGGTAATTGCAATCAACTTGCAAATGATCAAAGCTTCTACACACATAACAGGCCTTATTAAACATCTCAAAATTGCTTCCTAGTTTTTGAGACATCATATTGTTCCAATTTCTTTGATTGCCTCTTGGACTGTGAGTGTTTTGCCTATGTTTCTCAACTTGTTTAACAGTTTTCCTAGTAGTTTTCTCTTGTTGCTTAGGTTTGACAAAATCTTTCTTAACAATACTAGGCTTAACTATTTTCTTCTCAGTTTTAGTTTGAGACACATTTTCTTCCTCACTATCTGACACCCATTCTTCAATAATTGGGGCATCATCATTCTTCCTAACTACCTTAGGCTCTTCTTCACTAGACATAGCTTTACTGTTCTCAACTACAGGCTCATTAACAAACTCATCTAAACCAGTAAAAGACAAATCAGGTGTTGGAGGCATGAAATTTCCTATGTAGGGAGGTGGAACTGCATTATATTTTTCATAGCCTAAACCTTTCTTGCAATTATCAACAATCTGACACTCTATGAGCTTGTTTAAACTTTTAGATGCATTTTCAAATTTATCTACATTAAATTGAATGCTATCTTTTTCTTTTTGAATTTTTTCAAGCTTCTTCCTAAGCTCTCTAATAGTTATTTCTCCTACTTGAATATCCCATTTTAAGCCATTAATGTTTTCTACATAAACAGACTCATTCTTTTTATAAAATTCAAGTTTTTCTTCCACTGATTCTAAACCTGTTTTATAACCTAAAACCATTAAACTAGATTTCTCTAAATCTCTTAATAGTTGATCATTTTGAGATTTAAGTAATTTAACAGTTTCCATACAAGATTTTGAACAATTTGAATCATTGGATACCTCTGAGTCAGAACTTGAAGATGAGTAAGCCATAAGTGCATAATTAGGCCCTTCCTCTGCCTGATCACTCCAGTCATATCCACCAAGACCATCACATGACACCAAAGCTGTGGAAGTAGATGTTTCCACAGGCACACTCCTTCTTGAGCTTTCCTTGTTCTTGTTGTCTTGATTTCTTGGAGCTCTACACTCCCTAGCAAAATGTCCCCTCTTGTGGCAGTTGTAGCACTCCACTTTGGACTTATCAAAACCAATAGTCTCATTGCCATTAACAGTAAGCTTCCTTCCTGTATTCTTCAAAAACCTTCTAGCCCTCATAGTCAACATGGCCATTTGCCATCTCAAATCCATCTCTTCTATGTCATCAGGATGGATTTGTTGCAAGTCCTCATGTGCAAGTTGAGGACTATTTGGTTGACTAGCAAAGAATGCTTCTATAACTAACAATACTAACTATTCAGCTATCAGTACTAACTTATAACTAACAGACTTAACTTTAAATACCTAACAGTATAAGTCTGTTACAAATATTTTCCTAACAAATCCTCCCTAACTTGATCTTAATTCATGAACTTAAGTTTCCCTTCAGAGCATTCTTGATCTTTAACTACTTTATGCTTCAGACACTAGGGACTTAAGGATTGTCTTGAACTTCTGTCTTCAAAATAATTATGACTTATTCTTCAAACCTTGACAGCAACGAGTCTTCATAGCACTACAAATCTTACTGCAAACAAAAATATAGTTTTTGGCAAACCTACACGAGCCAACAACGGATTTGTTGTGTCTTTACCATGAGCCGTTGCTAGGACTAGATCAAATGTTTAGGTTTTTAAGACAATGGTACATTGATTAAACCATATGATTTTGAGCAAAAGCATCGCTATAAACGGATTTGATAACTCTTGACCAGCTAGCCGTCGTTGCTCTGGATAGTCATGCTTCAGTAATAAATACTATGGTGCTTAAATACCAAAACAATTTTTGGTAAATTTGTCAACCATCTAATATGGATTTGCAAGTCTTACCATAAAGCCCCATAATCTTATGGAACTAGTTATGGTTTTCCACAC
Organism: Tanacetum coccineum; assembly: GCA_026074375.1. Taxonomy (NCBI): domain Eukaryota; kingdom Viridiplantae; phylum Streptophyta; class Magnoliopsida; order Asterales; family Asteraceae; genus Tanacetum; species Tanacetum coccineum. The sequence continues at coordinate 40,985 of BQNB010034575.1, forward strand.
CTTTACCCAAGCCATAAACTGTGGGCTAAGCCAACTCTTCACTAGACAGATATGGTGAAGTTGAAGACCATACATCTTATTTGCAAGTTGCCAACCATAGAAACGGATTGAGAAGTCCTTTAACCAAGAGTTGTTTGCTTCCTGACTAGCCATTTCATATGTTGGTTAGACAGTGACCTGATAACCATTTGTTGTGTTTAGTGCATACACCTTCACCAATGTTATCCTTCTCAACTTCTACCTAGGTTTTTCAACTCCTACAACTTCACTACTTTCTAATGCCACTTGTTTTTTTTCCATCATTTCACAATCTATAGCAATCTTCCACTCATCTTTCCTCCAAAAGCTTCCATTTTCAACTAGTTTACATACTTCAGCAGAGAGTGAATTTCTTTCAGACAACATATAAACATCCATGGATTCTAATTATAAAACAAAGTAGCCTACAGTAACATATATCTCTTCCAACTTCATAATCTATGCTGTCTAAAATCCTATCTCACTCCATAAAGAATCCTGTTGCTAAGTGGTTCTTCAAAAAAATTCTTAATACCTTCCAGAAATACCTTCACCTAAATTATCCGTCATGCCCATCCACCCCATATCTATTTCTTAATATCTGTACCACTCAGTAAGGTCATTTCTAATATAGAACTTTAACATAGTAACACTAAAATTTATGTTATACAGTGTCTTTTTTTGTTTTCCCCATCGCTTCCCCGTAACAAATTGTATACATCCTTTTCTCCTGTTTAATAATCTTATAATAGGTACTACACTAGGTGTTTTCATACTACAGTGAGAGGATTCATAGGAGTTTCAGTCCTGTGTATAGTCACTGTCATGAAATGCTCACCCAACCTAACTGAATCTTCAAATCATTTTCATCAACACATTTATTCATCACCTTTCCTGTGCCATTTGCTTTCGTTCTTTCCAACTTTCTTTGTTGTTCACTCCTCCATTATTCATCATCTTTATCTTCTTTCAGTCTTTTTGGAGTCTTTGTTTGAAGCTCTTCACCAAATCTTTTCAAGCTGGCTTTAGTGGCTTCAAAACTTATTGGAGCAAAGGACTCAATCTGTTTTACAAGCTTGTCAAACTCTTCCTTGACTTCTGCAAAACTCAATTTCTTCAGCTGATTTATCTTCCATGACCCTTGATTCTTTAAGTAGTTCTACATGTAAGTTTTCAGCTGTGATTGGGTCATGGGCTTGTTCCTTTTAGCTTTGGCTCTTTCTTCAGCAAACAACTTCTTTCTTTGATTCACAAGATCCACCATTCTCTTTGCAAAATCTTCTCCTTGAAGTTCACTTCCAAGCATGCTCTTTGACAACTCTGCATTAGCTTCAAGTTTTGCTCTAATCAAATCCCAATCTTCATTTGTGTAAAATTGAGCCTCAAACTGTACTTGAGCTTTTCTTTTCTTCTTGCTCAGTCAGCAGCTCTTCTTTCTTCGCAAGTCTTTGTGCCTAGTAGAGCCATCCAAGTTTATTGGCTTAGCCTCCTCTTCTTTTGTAAGGAATCCAACCTAATTGCTTCTGCCAGGCTATTCTTCTTGTAAAAATTGTTCTTTGACTTCTTTGAGTTTCTTCACGTCACAGTAGGACTTTCCCTTCGCTTTGTCCTTTATTTTTATTTTTTATTTTCTTGTTGTTTTTTCTAATGGAATTTATTGTTAATTTTTTTTTTTTCATGTGTATCATTTTTATTTTTTTTTTGATATTTTTATTTTTCTATAATTGACCATATTTTGTTATATTTCTATTTTTTATTTTTTTTTTTTTCTCTTTTATTTATATTATTTTTTTATTAATTATATAATCATTTTTTTTTTTTTTACTATTTTGATTTAATTTTTTTTACTTTTTCTTTTTTTTTTTTTTAAACATAATTATCTTCATTCTTTTATAATTATTCTTTTTTTTTTTTTTTTTTTATGTTATTATTTTTTTTAATTTTTTCATTTTTTTTTTTTTTTTATTAATTTCAAGGAATTTATTTTTTATTTTTAATAAATTTTATTAGTTTTTTTCTTTATATTTTTTGTTATTGTTTTAATTATCCTAACTACTAAAAAACGCAAATTCAAAATAAAAGCAAAAATTAAAAACCCACTATACATGCACCACCATAATATGAAACACCAAAATGCAAAAAACCAACACATCAAAACAAAAAAAAAAAAAAAATTAACAAACACGAAAAAAACAAAGACCTAAAAAATAAACAAAACGAAAAACACAAAAAAAAACTTGCCAATGAAATTCTAACACAAAACAAAAAATAACAACAATAAAAAACCCCAGCCCCGTCCCCCCCTTCTTCCAGGGGTGGCCCCCCACCCCCCCCACGCCTTACTCTCAACCACAATCCCCAACGACTTACCGAACCCTACTCCCCGTATTCAACTTTTACTCGCAGTAATCCCATCCTCACCATCACATTAACCTCACCAGCCCCACAGCAGTACCATGATCTTGAAATCAAGCTTGAACTACTTTCTTACTTTTAGTCACTTTTCTTCTCTAGTATCACCTTCATTGTCATTGGACCTTGATTTTAAAGAGGCAACCTATTTGAGGGGGGGGGAAGACCAGGGAGAGTTTTTGGCTGCGTCAGAGTGTTTGGGCTTATATATTCCACTTGTTCCACCCTGAAGCAAGTACCTTAGTTGTATCGGAGTAACCATCCTTGTATGGAAGAAATCTTGAGGATCATCGTTGACTTTATCCTCCATGAGCCTTAGAGTTCTTCATCCTCTGTATCTGTAAAACAAATTCCCTCCTTTTTAGAAACCCTTCCCAACTTCTTCACCTTCTTGATGAGCTTCACTATTGCATTCCCCATGTGACTTGGTTTGTTTGAGATACCAATTCCAGGCTATCAATACTTGAAATCAACTTGGGAACTGTAGTGAAGCAAATCACCATAGGCATGCGACTTCGGAGCTGGTCATGTGAGGGTGAGAAGTGATGGTGGACGAGGAGAGTGCTCCTCATAGATGTAACGCATCGGAGTAGGATTCTCCAAGTGTGGTGGTGGTGGTGATGTAGGTGTTGGAATAGTGGCTGGTGTTGGTGATGGAATAAGTGTGAGGTGGAGTTGTAAGGGATTAGGTGGTGGTAGGTGATGGAATATGTGGAGTGGGAGATGTAGGGATTGTGGTGTGTTTGGTGATGAAATAGGTGGAGGTGGAGATGTAGGGATTGGTGGTGGTGTAGGTGATGGTTGGGATTGAGCTTGAGCAGCAGGTTCTTGTCCTGCATTAGGGTAGTAGCAACAAGCAACATAAGAAGGCAATAAAGGTCCTTGGTGCCCCTTGAAAACCCTTTTCATATTCCCAAATATCTTTTGTCAAGCTCACAGCTAGAAAAAGGGGTTTGTTTCCAGTTGAATATTTAAAATCATTTGTAGAAAACGAGGATACATCAAAAACTTTTTCTTAGCTCTTCAAATTTGCCACCCCATACCATCAAAAATGAGTTTTAAAAATTATAAACTCTAACCAGTGGATAGACAGATCAAAGCAGTAGCAAAATTGCTACCTAAAAAGATCCCATCCACCACTTATAGAGCTTATACAGTGAAAAGGATAGGTGGACAATAATCGCCATTGGAGGTGTAAAGAACACTTTTCCAAAAGGTAGAAGTTCCATCCCGTAGGAGATACCCTATTTGCCCACATACCCTCAACCAGTCAACATAAGGCAACATTTAATTCCTGTGGTGTCAACTAATTGTAGTGAATCCCTAATTGACTGCCTCAGAGAATGTGTTACCTTATGGTAATCAACGGTTTCATTAATTTCTAAGGGACCCATCAGCTCTAGTATTGTGGCGATAGACACTCCTGCCAAAATTGGTTATTTCACAAGAGAATAGTAAAAGTAATAGCAAGTTAGTATTTCGTTCTTGTACATGCTGTAAGATGAAAATTGATATTTCCGCGTCAATATTTATATTCACAGTCATTGTCTCTCATAGTGTTTTTGGATTTATCCAAAGGACTATCAAGGCTCATTCAGATCCTGTTTATAAGGACATTAATAAAGAAACTAACTACTAACTACTACACACGCTTTCTATGCGTTTAGACTCTCATTGGAGAGACTATCTATGAATGGATGATCAATACTAGACGGCCTACCCCTCTTTATATACTAGAGGGGTTAGGGTTTACAAGACAAGATAAGATCAAATAAAATTAGGAAAGTATACATCAGCATTAAATACTATTGACTTATTTAACCATCTCAATCATCATAAATACTAATTGACCAGTCTTCAATCAAGCATTAATGTTGATCCTTTATCTTTTAGCTGAGCAATAAATATTGTTTTGACTAATCTTCATCCAGCATTAAATGTTTATTCCAGCCTTTGTCTTTAGGGATCTTCCATCTTTATTATTTTTGTCATAATCAAACTCAAAATATAATTCCCAACAATGAGTAAGCCATGAGTGCATAATTAGGCCCTTCCTTTGCCTGATCACTCCAGTCATATCCACCAAGACCATCACATGACCCCAAAGCTATGGAAGTAGATGTTTCCACATGCACACTCCTTCTTGAGCTTTCCTTGTTCTTGTTGTCTTGATTTCTTGGAGCTCTGCACTCCCTAGCAAAATTCCTCTTTGTGGTAGATGTAGCACTCCACTTTTAGACTTAATCAAAACCAATAGTCCTCATTTCAAAGTCTCAATCTTTGTTATTTTGGATTCTTCCAAGGTAACAAACTCTTTACTACGTAAAGAATCGATCAAGGCGTAGGATCAACATATGTCATCAGGATGGATTTTGGTTGACTAGCAAAGAATGAACAAATAACAACATCACTCAAGTTATCAATATTTGTAGAGTTAGCAGCATTAACTTAAGTGCTAGCAGTAGAAACTCTATGAGCAGTATTAACTACTTCATTAGTGCTTCCAATGTTGTTATTTGAAGAGGACACAAAAGCTATGTTCTGTGTGTTTGAACTTGAGCTAGAATACCCTTTGACTTCTGGTTCATACACCTTGAGGTTGTTATAGAGATCATCCATGCTCATTGTTTCTTACTTAGTTTTATTCCTCCACACAACAACATATGTGTTCTACTCAGGTGACAAGCTTCTTAATAACTTTTGATTAACATCTTCTTGTGAAAGCTTTTCATCCAAAAGCTCCAACTAAAACACAAGCTTTTGAAGCCTATCAAAGTTTTGATTAAGTGTCTCTGAGCTTGGAGCAGTGAAGTTTTCATATTGCTTCTTTAAGAGATTTCTTCGAGTCTTCTTAGTAGCTGCATTCCCACCAAATCTCTTTTCTACAGCTTCTAGCAACAACTTAGTATCCTTTATAGAGTTAAACTTTAACTGATGTTCATTAGGAATACCCATCATTAAAGTACTTCTAGATTTTACCTCTAATCTTCTCTAAGCCTTATCTTCAGCAGATGTAATGGGCAACAATGTTGTAACACCTTCCACAACTTGTGTTTTTGGCAAGGTTGCACCATTCTCTATGACTTCCCACATTGCATAGTCTATAATCTAGATGTATTGTTTAATCCTCATCCTCCATAACTCAAACTCACCCGGTTTAAGCATGGGAACTTTGGATGCAGCCACCATGTATGCAGAATCTTAATCCATATCTTCTAGCAAAGTTTCTCAAAGCAACAAGCTCTTATACCACTTGTTGATCCCACTTCAATAGATCGAATTCCTTAAGCTTGTATAAAGTTTAGTTATATTAAATAAATCTAAAACAACTATAGTAGAAACTTTGAATGTATTAAAGATTATGCAGAATCTAATCTTTAATATTAAGAAGAACTATCAACGAAACAGTAATTATATGAACATATAATTCAACAAACAAAAGCTCCAATATTATAATAATATGAATACTCTCAAAGTATTAGGGTTACAAAGACCTTGAAGCTATGACAATTCTATGAATGACTCATTGGTCTTGGTTTTTGGTACATCAATCTCTATGCCCTAAGACCTCCTTTTATACACCAAGGAGTCCTAAACGGCTTACAATATTTTCCTAAGTAATCATTATCTTTGAAACAAATAACTTATACATATCTTTTACCAAAATATCTCATACAAATCACATAAGCATTACTAACTAACTCAACAGTACTAACTTCTTCACTAGCAGCATTAACTCCTTTAGCAGCATTAACTTTGCACTAACAGTAGTAACTTTTGTACTAGCAGTAGTAACTACTTAGAAGTTTTTCTTCTAAGTCTCTGAGCAGTCTTAACTTCCACTAGCAGTAGTAACTTCCTCTAGCAGTAGTAACTTTGTACTGACAGTTGTAACTTCACCAACAATCTTAAACAGTTAGAATAATTTTCATTGAAATTCTCCAGCAGCACTAACTTTTACTGAGCAACATTAACATCAATAAGAGCATCAGTAATACTAACAGCATTAAGAAGACTTTTAATCCCAACAAATTGCTACATGAAACCTGGGATTAGTCAATACAATCATATGACTCGAAACTTGACGCGAATTAATCTAAACAATTTATTTTAAATGTTTGAATTGGTTCTTATAAACCGGATATATTCCCCTACACTTATTTTGTGCAAAATACCTTTGATTGTAAATAAGACGACAACATGATTACAAAGTGATGAATTCAAACATAAAAGAATAAATGAAAAGAATTAAAACACATGACACTCCTAATATGCGGGAAAAATAAATATTGGGTTGCCTCCTAAGAAGCGCTTTTCTTTATTTATGAGTCTTGTATCTAGACTTGAAGTCATACGTCCTTACGTGACTTCATGAATGCTCACGTGTCCATGAATGAGCCATTCTTTCATACTTTCATCCACTTGGTATTCGGGACCTAGGTTCAAACAGTTCTTGTACATAAATTTGTTCTTTTCGTACGCATTCTTGAACCCGTTAGTTAGATCTCTTTGATTTAGCACAAGGATGGGTGGGATCTTACTCCATGATACGTGCCCCCAATGTTTAAACCTAGGTATGGTGCGTGGCATTTGGAATGTGTAATTATCAAAGATCCTATTGAAAGACATTAATCCCTTAGCGCAATCATATTCGAGTTTAGTGATTTTCCTAAAGGGTTTACCCATTACAACTTCAACCTTATTTATCTGAATAAATTCTCCTATGTCTTCCAATACCACAAAATCCGTGATGTAGGTGAAGCTGCCTACAAACACATAGACATCCCTAACAATGGAAACTAAGTTTTTCCCTGTACTTTCTAATCCTTCTACCATTATAGTGTTGTAGGCTTTACGCGTGATAATGTTCATTGGTAAGAAGGGGTCAAAGTAGGCGACAAACTTCCTAAATCCGATCATACATTAGAATGCCAAGTCATCCCCATCGAAACTATAAATTGCCTTTTCTCGACGTAGCACTCCAACATTTTCGTACACAATCAATTCATTAATCACTTCACCATCATCCGAATCATTATCCGAATAAGGAAAGGGAGAAACAAGGAGTGTGTCAACCGATTCATCATCAGACTCAAGGTCATTCATATTAGTCTCATTAGGTTGGTTGGCTTATGTGAGAGAGATATATGAAATAAGAGAGCCAAGCAGGGTATTTATAGGCTGTTCGGGGGTCAAAGTGCGCTGCACAAACGTATTTGTGTACCGTACTTAGGGAGTTAATGCACACTTCATTTAATTACCATTAATTTTATCCAATGCCTCAAAAGTGCGCCGCATTTTGGGTAAAACCGCCGCACTTTGGGTGTTTAAAGGACATGGCATTTTTCATGGTTGTAGATAATTGAATTCCGCTCGCGTGGCCGCTTAAACCAACTAAAACGGAGTTCGTATGACCGAGTTATGGCCAAAACAGTGAACAGGTGTTAGGAAGCTTTTCGTTTGAGTTTACTTCTTTATTTAAGCTTCAAATCTTCGTGTATTCTTCCGTTTTCTTCCACGACACGTACTTAGAACCTACAATAGCAAATATACTCGATTCTATACCAAAAGTTCTTATAATTCACCAATATATATATATATATAAATATATATATTGATATATATATATATATATATATATATAAATATATATATATATAATATAGATATACATATATATATATATACTAATCATTGATAACTCATATAAAAAACCTGTATAATTTGAGCGTATATCAAATCCCATCCACACTAAAAACTTTGCTTGCTCTCAAGCAAATCTAATATAAAAATTTAAAAACAAGTCCTACAATGACAAGACAAAGGAATTTAAATATTGTATAATATGTATATATGTATATATATATATATTAAATATAAAAAATGTAAAAATAATATATATGAATGTTAAACAATGTATATAATACATTATATACATGAATATATATACCTATATATACAAGATAAGATACATATATATCCATGTTATATATATACATGTATATATATACATATATATACATGTATATATATACATATATATACATATATAGATATATATATATATATATATATATATATATATATGTGTGTGTGTGTGTGTGTATATGTATATATATACTCCTAAATTTTGATATTTTTTATTTTTAATTTATAAAATTTTATTGGGTGTGTAATTTTCGAAAATATTTTTGGTTTTTGTAATAAATAAATGCAAAAGGCGCAAGCACCCCCCACACTTAAGGGTTTGCTTGTCCTCAAGCAAAATAAGAAAAGAAATAAGCTTTAGAAAACAAACATAGAGTTATAAAAAATATTTTTGATTTTTAATATGCGAAAACAGAGATGTTTGACAATACCCAATGATCTTCAAGCTATAATAACATGACTAAGCACCTCACGAATAAAAAAAAGTATAATTCACTTAAACACTCGTATGTAATGTAATAGAGGGTAAAAGGGAAATCACACTCAATTGCTCAGACATGATTAATTTCATACCATAGGCTTGTACAAGAAAGAAAACTGCACCGACATGGCGTAAGCACAGGCATAATTATCAAAAGAGGACTTTTATTCGGGTTTTAATGTACATGCTAAGGGTTTATAAGGGTGTGGATAAGGCATGTAAAATATATACTAGAAATGGTTTTATAATATACATGTCGACAAGTCCAAGAAACCCATGTTGCTAATTACAGCAATCCACAAATCAGCGAGGTTATTGAACAAACCAACCTCCATCTTCTTCTTTTTTCGATTCAACTTTTTTTTATTTCTTCTTTTTTTCACAAATTTTTTTCATTTTTTTTCTCTTTTTTTTCACATAACTAACAATTCCCCCACACTTGAGATAAGCATACACCACAAAAACTACAAAACATGAAGTCATGACTCTTCATCTTTGCTGAAATGGCACAAAACTAATAGCAAAGTGGGAACGAACTATAAGCAAAAATCAACCAATCATACCAAGCAATCATCAACCAACCATAGGGATTTTCGAAGAGGGGTAAGGCTAGGCGAAAGGTTATATATTTTTGTATTGCTAGAGATGAGAAAAATAAATAGAATGGCTCGGCGGTTAATCTAGGAGTATCTAACACTAAAGATGAGTGCTAACATAAGGGTTTTATTTGGGTGGTTAGCTAATCAGTGTAATTAGCTAAAAGAATAAATAATATGACATGGAATGGCCATTTGGGTTAAATCCTATGTTGCCTCTTTATCACTTAAAAATACCTTTATCACGCGAACGTGATCTCACTGCGGTCTCGTAATGATTTCAAGCACAAGTTCTAGAATCAATAAATCACCGACACACTCATAATAAAAGGAATCAAGCATAAAATATGTATGCTATATAAAGGCTCAAAATCCTCACATATTTACTGGAATGATTATAAATGCGCAAGTAATGTTATCAATCCCGAGTCGGATCTGCTTTATCAATCGAGACACATCTCTGATTTCAAAACTTTATTTAATTATTATTAATTTTTTACTACGTTTTATTCTAATATATTAGCCTAAGTGGCAAAAGAAATTCAAAAACAAGATTAGATTTTTAGATTACAGAGGGCGAACAAAAGTTTATACTTTTAATAATGAGTCTGATTTTCTGATTTATTTTCCCCCCACACTTAAGTTAAGCATTATGAGTAATCAGAAAATAACTTAAAGGTAGGATAAATGAGAAAAATAAATATAAGAGAAACGAAAATTCCCGGGGCTCATAAGTGCTCGGTTGAATTCTGAAAGATACGACGCGAAACAGAACGCTGTCATGTGTATTCTACCACATATAATATAATAATCCAAATATATCGGTTCCAAATGTAATAGTACCACTTATCCAAGCTCCACTTAATTATTTAATCTACAAAATAAACACAACTACTAAAACCGTAAAATATAAAAGCGCACTTCCGTAGGCAACATGGTTGCATTTAGCGTATGCAACAAGCCTTTAAACCCCTCGGTGGCCCAAGTGGACTAGTTATTGTCTCATGAGGGTTTTTAGCGAACACACCCACAATGTTCAAAATCATATATATATATATATATATATATATATATATATATATATATA